>RJVU01059915.1:3738829-3777110 GCA_003731715.1 Anabarilius grahami
AAACAAACTGTCAGAAAACAGAAAGACAAAAGAATCATAATTAGAGACCTATCCCGGCCAGAGGGGCATGTGAATGTGTGCATTATTAGGGCAGTTTGCAGTAGACAACAGACTATAATGGACTGAATGGATGCTTAGAAGATGTAAATCAACATCAACTAATGTTTTAGAGTCTCCTCTAAATAAAATCACAAAAAATATTTAATTACACTTAGAGATATCCTAAGATTTGAAACATAACATGGTAAGACGTGGCACTTGACATGTAGTTGCAAAGTTACTTGTAGTTAGTAAAATATCTAAAGTGGACCATTGAAATAAAGCGTTACCCAACAAACTGCCAAGTGCCTTCTTTCAAATAAGACTACAGTTATACTTGTAGTGCCAAGAATGGCAACACTTTATAATAACTTTCATTAATAAAGCATTAACAAACATTATATAATGTTTAACAGAGCATTAGTTAATATAGCTACAAGTATGAGATAATGTGCTTGTAAATATTTACTGAAGAACTTGATTAAAATCATTGACTCTTGTAAATTAAAATGTTATTAAATATTAAATTCAAATATGATCATGCATTTAATGACATTTGTAAGCATTCAAAACTACAGTACATTAATAAATACTGTAAGCAGTTAATTAGTGTATAACATTTGTTCAAATCATTTGTAGATTTTATAGTGCATGATCATATATGAATTGAAAGTTTAATAACATCTATAAGCATTTTAATTTATGTTAATTAATGATCTGTTAATCATTATATAATGTTCAATAAGTTCATAAGTAAACATTTGTAAGCACATTATCTCATACTATGTGAATGCATATTAACTAATGATCTGCTAAGCATTATATAATGTTTGTTAATGAATTATTAATGAATAATCTCCCCCACCCCCATACTCAAAAGGGTTAACAGGTTAAAAGAACAAATTTGCAGAAATAAATCATACTAACATGATAATCTAATCTCCAAAAGTAACAAGTTCAGCTACACTGTGCAAACGCCAACTCTTCCTCACATTCTGAGCACATCACCTTGAAGAAATCGTGACCGTGAACAACAGCAGTTTGAACTCGTCCAGCTCATCAATTTCACTATTGCTTCTTATCTCTGTCACACTCCACAGATACCTAATGTAAGCAAACATAATCATTAAGCCCATTTAGAGCAATCATCCAGATCTGCCGTCCTGCCCACTCTGTCTTTGGGTGTCAGTAGTGATAAATGCTTTTGGAGGGGTTTGACACTGAGGGCTCGTGGCACAATTGACAGACGTAGGTAAGATTGAATGTGTTTGCCGGTTCATCAATGAGGTGCCCTGCACTATTGATCAGTCAGTCGTACCAGGATGTTGTGCCCTGTCCATCACGGGTACATCAGTGGAGCCCAGACAAATAGCTAAGGTCGTGTTTCGAATGATTACGCCATGTACATTGTTCCATACTTGCTGTTTATCACTTGTGCAGATCGATGGGTGAGTTGCTACCTGCTGAGGCATGAGCATTTTTTTTAGATTTGCTTGTATCAACATTTCTTTACTTTTGGAACAATAATGTTTGCTATTCCAATAACTGAATGCTTTTGGTGTCACCAACCGCACTGTGGGCCTCATTCATGAAACATGAGAAGACATTTTTTTTTTAAATGGTTCATAAAACCATTCCTACATAAATTGTCACAATCAATATACAAAAAGTTTGTTTGTAAAAACATTCTAATGTAAATTGTTGCATTAATTGTGTAAACCATTCATAAAACTTTTCTTACGTATATAAATGGTTTAATACAAAAATACTGTTCAGAAAACCATTTTCACATAAATTACCTCATTCAATGCCTTAATTTTGTGCGTAGTAGAAGAAATTTTGGTGTAAATTGTCAGTGAAATCCTTCTTACATAATTTAAGAATGTTTTTATGAAACGTTTGCACTGATTTTCTTTTGTTTTTTTTATTTTTTTCTTTTCATTGTATGATACCGAGCTTCCATGTTATATATACAGTATTTCCATTTGGAATAGTAGAGACAGAGAATAATTATTAATATTTTATTCATTTAATTTTTATTTTAGAAATGTTGACGTTCACTATTTCACAACAAACTATTTCTTGCAATAATCTCTCCTCATTAGCTATATTTCCATCCAAAGGTGCAAATTTAACTTATGCGAAACTAAAATATCACATAAAACATTTGCGAATAAAGCAAATAAAGTTTCCATATTGCGAGACGAAGAGAACAACATTATCACTTCCTTTTATTTTTTCTTATACAGTCTGGAGCAAAGCATGCTGGGAATTAGAATCTGCTGCAACTCAATCATATTAAGTTCAGCTTACTACAATCAAAATTTAAGTTAACGCAACTTTTTCATATTAAGTTCAATGAACTTTCATTATTAATTGAGTGAAATTAACTCATTTCATTTCATTAATTTCACTATTCAGTTTTAACAGTGAAGACACTGTGGGTCTAAATTACTTGCGCCTCAGAGCGCGCAGATGAAACGCGATAACGATATCCCGAAATCTGGACAAAAATAGGTGGATGGAAACATAGCTACTGTGACAGCTTATCATACAGGAAAGAGGAAGCACACTAAACACTCAAACACAAATGTGTGCAGCGACCCACTAGATAGCAAACAGCAGAACCATTTACTGTTTGCAATTAATGACATGTAACGCAGACCAATTTACACATTGATTAAGCAAATCAACAAATTTGTTCTGCACCTTCTGTTAGGTTGGGCTTTTATTTTGAAGTTTAGTCATAGTTCCTGTTTGTCATGTGATTCCTTGCCCTCATGTGATCATCTCATGTGCTTCCCAGTTCATAGGTGTGTTCGACATCGGCTGCGGCCGGATGTAACCGATCGGCGAGAGTAGCCGCGTGCAGTCAGGGAGGAGCTGAAAACGGAGAAATGAAGTCGGACACTTTCTGCTTCTCGTAGTGACGCTCGCGCTGCGTTTGCATACTTTATCACAGCTGAAGTTAAATAAATGCAATATTTGACTAATGCACTGATGTTTCAGAGACATTTTCATTCAATACTTTATGTACTGCTTACAGCGTCTGTTTTTACAAGAATAAAGTTCAACATAAGCATATATTATTTAAATGCCAATGTAGTGGGGTCTAAGTTTATCAGTTTTATTTTGATAAACATGACACAATATAACATCGTGACTACATGAAAAGAGCTTTAACTGTTATAAAAACACAGATTTTTGAGCATTAGTGGAGCTGAAGGCGTGACAATAAACACGAAACACACGTGATCGTTGTCATGCGGTGAATCCGGCCAATCGTGAAACAGCTGTGTCGTCATCAGAGCTCGTGCAGCTCCTCTTTAGAAACTGCTGATCTCGAATCGCTCTCGCTGTACTTTGAAGCCTTATGTCACAGTCACATGGTGTCGGCGCTGTCTCAAGTCGGACAAAATTTCTTACCGGCATGCATTGCTTCAAGTCAGCCGCCGATCGGTCTGTGCGGCGCTGCATGAGCTCGAACACACCTCATGTCTTGTTCTTATTAGTTGTTCAGGTCATGTGTTTCTCTGTTCTGTTTTATGATTGGTTTATTATCTTGATTGTTCACAGGTGTTTCTTGTTAGTCATTAGTCTTGTCTAGTTTTGTTTGTTGAAACCCACTTTTGGTGAGTCAGTTCAAGGTTATGTTTTCAGTCAAGTCAAGTTCTAGTCATCATCTTGTTTTGTTTAATAAACCACACTTGGGTTCGGACTACTCACATTTAGCGCACTATGTTGCAATGTAATACTGTTGTTGACCAGTGCAATGGTTGTATCTATAAATTCTATACTATGTGAACATTCATTACACTTTCTGCCATCTCTGCAGATGGGTACACCACAGATGACATTGTGTTCTTCTGGCAAGGAGGGGACAATGCTGTAACAGGTGTGGACAAACTGGAATTGCCTCAGTTCTCCATCGTGGAGCTACGTCTTGTGTCCAGGGAAGTGAGGTTTACCACAGGTATGGACGATTCACTTATGTGTAAAATGGCCCAAATACTGTACTTCATGACACTTTCAAAGCAACCTACATTGCAATCATGGTATTCATTTGATCAGTTAGTGTTTTTCCTGGGAATTTAACCCATTGCTAGTGTCATTGTTTCAAATCATGAACACTAAGGTTAATGATCGATGTTAGCAGTTGGGGTTTCTGTAGCTCAGCTGACGTTCACACTAATATTTCTTTTTCAGGACCTAGTAACATTCCTAAGATCAATCCCAGAAAGCATTATGTGTAAACAAAATGTGTGATGTCACGTTACTTATCATGTAGTCTCGCGTAGCCAGATCTTCAGACTGACAGCAGAAGGTCTGGAGCAGGCATGGGCAACTTCGGTCCTGGAGGGCCACTGTCCTGCAGAGTTTAGCTCCAACCCTAATCAAACACACCTGAACAAGCTAATCAACGTCTTAGGATTACTAGAAAGCTACAGGCAGGTGAGTTTAATCATGGTTGGAGCTAAACCATGCAGGACAGTGGCCCTTCGGGATCGAAGTTGCCCATCCCTGGTCTGGAGTCTATCTCAGCTTACATTGGCTAAGGACCGCCCAAGAGGATGTTTGACTGACATGTAATGCAACCAATCATAGTTTGTTTTGTTCCGTGTCATGTTTAGGGGCATGAAAATGTAAAGTCGATGTCCCTACAATAACAGACCGGCGTGTATAATAAATTATTAATTTAAGAACATTGTGCAAGTTTACTGCAACAATGGAGCCGCACACTTCACATAGTTTTGAAAATCCAGTGTTTAGTTGATCCTGGAAAATGCTTGTTGTCACAGTTGTAAACACGACTGCGTTCTTCTTCCATGAGGGGTGTTGGCGTCACGGCATTTGTTTCTAGGCAGAACGTTAAAGAACGCGACACACACATCTCCCGGACATCCTGTAGAATTCAACCAACCAGATGACGACTTTGAAAATCCTGAAGTGTTTCCAGTTAATTGTGCCATGCATCAGACGTTCAGCCAATGATCTGTGGGCGTGACGTCTGAGGCTGAGACTAGTTATCATGTGACTATTTGCCTGGGGGAAGAAGGAGGATAAAGACTGTATACAGACAAAGAAGTGAACAGGAGTGATACAGTGACCAGGGAGCAATCACCTTCCGTGCAGGCAAAAAATAAAAGAATAAAAATAGCTGTACTGTACATGATGGAATTATTTACAAAAAATAAATAACCAGGGCTTCTTGCTGATACTTTGGACGTTACTTGTCTTTATAGGACTATTGTGAATGAAAGCACAGAACAAGGAAAGATCTGGCAGTGTGAATGAACAAAATCATGCAATTCCAAAACAGTTACTGGAACTTTTCCAGAATCTCTTTGTGAAAGGACCGTATTAGATAATTCAATGTATTTTCTACAACAATGTGGATTTCAATTGCAGGGAGAGCCTTACATTTACAATATATAAAACTAAGAAAATCTGATATAAATATAATTCTATAGCTATACTGCAAGTCAAAAACAGTGATGAAGAATGATTAATTACATTTTTGGCTGTCAATCTGTGAATCATTTCAGTCTGACAGTTCATGTAAATCAAGCAGTTCACACAAAGTGATGTATCAATTTATTTGGTTAAAGTGCGTCACATTTACTGTTGCATGGCGAAATTTCATGAGCAAAATCCAGTCATTCCAATAGGAATCCATGCAATTTTGTTTAAGGGTGAAAGATTTTACTAATTTTCAAGTTGGTCACGTGATTTCTGTGTGAGCTGTGATTTATACGTCACTCTGCTGTTAACAATAGACAGTGGACCTTTTTTGCCTGTATGAAATTTTGTGAACCGCACCTTAACACCACTTATTGTTGGAAAATGTACAGTAGTTTTGAAAACAACTGAACTATTGTTACACAGCTAAAATGTAGTTGAATTTGCTACTTTAATGTTGTACCCCACATGAGGTTACTACCAGCACTAAATCCATGGCCTAGGCAAAAATGCAGTCAATAAGATATACTAAAGATTTAAAGTTATCGCAATACACTGTGAAACTTAAGTTAATTTAGAAAATCATATTAAGTGCATTTGCCCTAGGGTAATTTCATGGAAAGATCCATGATGAGGTGTCCGAACAAGTGTGAAAAAGAAAAACCAAAAAATAAGTGCTATTATTGATTCATCAGTTTTTGCAAGCTGTGATTGGCATCAATTGCCACTCATATTCAAATGCTATTTAAGTTACAGCCTGAAGTTATTTCCCTTTCTCTATGATACAATTGCAGCCGAAAGGCTTCCAAAGGAATTTGTTCCATTGCATCTTTATCCAAAAAATTAAGCACAATTGCAGGGAGATTGGAAATGCAGGGAATTAACAAGAATATTTCTTTCACATCATAAATTCACATCAGTACATTGAACAAGTCAATTAATCATACCACACCTGACATTTAGCTGCGTAGTTTTTAAACAGGCACGTGCAGGCTAATCTTAGAAAGGCTTCTTGAAACTTAACTATGCTGCTTACTATGGAAGCTTGTTTTAAAAGATAATTGCGACCTTTTATCTCACAACTCTTACTTTTTTTCCTCACAATTGCGAGTCTACACCTTGCAGTTTTGGCTTCAATTTTTCTTGCAATTGTGAGTTATAAAGTCAGAATTGCAGGATATAAACTTACAATCGCAAGAAATAAAGTCTGAATTGCGATAAACTCGCAATTTTGACTTTTTTCTCGCGATTGCAAGATTATATTCCACAAGTATTACTTTTTTTTCACAATTCTGACTTTTTTCTTGCAATTGCGAGTTTAAATCATGCCATTCTGAGAAAAAAAGTCAGAAATGCCTTTTTTTTTTCAATGGTGGAAACAAGCTTCCATAGCTTACAGTTTTCTTAAACCGCACACCAGATTTTACACATTAATGTGACATGCTCTTCAGTTACTTTTTTCCCTCCTCAAATTCCCTGTATTGAAGGGCTAAATGGAAAAAAAAAAAAAAAGACACTGCAGGTTTTGTGACAATTCTCAAAGGGACGCAGACGTTGCCTGCTGAGAAGGGGGTTTCAGAAAAATCTGCCATGTTTGCGACTTTCTGCCATGTTTAATTGGAATGGAACTAGTCCCTGGGAAGGAATCCATTGCTTTGGGGAAATTAAATGCTCCATCTGAACAAATGGGAAAATGACTATCTGTTGTCAAAGTGCAGACTTTGACAATTGCAAATTGTAGATCTATTTTTCCTGTGCTTGCTCTTTTGTGTTTCCACTTACATGTTGACATCTCTTTTTTTCGGCTTCTGCTATGTACTTGTGTCTCCCCAGGTTCATACCCTCGGCTGTCGTTGAGTTTCCGCATCAAAAGAAACATAGGCTATTTTATCCTGCAGACTTACATGCCCTCCATCCTGATCACAATCTTGTCCTGGGTCTCCTTCTGGATTAACTATGATGCCTCTGCTGCTCGTGTGGCCCTGGGTAACCTTTAGCTTTTGTTCAAAAAGCATTCTGTTTTTACAGGATGTGAATGCTATAGTATTTTTTTTCTTTTCTGTATAAAACCATCAATCATTTTGAATGTATTTTACTCCAAATATTCTTATGTACATCTTGTCAACCATGATTAAAGGTGTTACCCTTTCACATGACCTACATGAGTGTTCCCCAATGCAATAAACTTAAGCAAAGCTTTAAGCTTATGTGATGCTCAAAGTTCAAACAGTTTCAACTTTGACTCCATTTGCCACTGAAAAAAAAATTGCATTAAGTATCATTATATGAGTGGTGCAGGTACAGAAATTAAAACAAGATGGATAGACTGATCTTATATGCAGATCAAGTATTTCTAAAATGAGAGAACTGCCGGTTTGCCTTCCTATTTATCTCACTTACAGTTGCTTAGCTGGCAAAGAACCCTTTTGATTTACACATTTTTTAGTCTAAGGTACTGTATGGAAGCTTGTTTTTGCCACTGAATAAAAAATAAAAAAAGGTAATTGTGACTTTTTATCTCACAATTCAGAATTTTTTTCTTGCAATTCTTTTTTTCTTCTTCTCAGAATTGCGTGATATAAAGTTGCAATTCTGACTTTTTATCAGTTTTTATGTCTCATACATACAATTGCGAGTTATAAAGTCAGAACTGTGAGATACAAACTCACAATTGCAGGAAATAGTCAGAATTGCGAGAAAAATTTCTGAATTGCGAGAGATAAACTCGCAATTATGACTTTTTTTCCCACAATTATGACTTTTTTTCTTGCAATTGCGAGTTTATATCATGCCATTCTGAGAGAAAAAGTCAGAATTGTAAGATAAAAGACAGAATTACCTTTTTTTTATTTTTTCAATGGTGGAAACAAGCTTCCATAGCGTACAGTTTTCTCAAACAGCATACCAGATTTTACACATTAATGTGACATGCTCTTCAGTTACTTTTTTCCCCTGTATTGAAGGGCTATTGCGAGTTACAAAGTCAGAACTGTGAGATATAAACTCAAAATTGCGAGTTATAAAGTCAGAATTTTGAGTTATAAAGTCAGAATTGCATGATATAAAGTTGCAATTGCGAGAAATAACATCAGAATTACGATATAAACTCGCAATTCTGACTTTTTCATGCAATTCTGACTTTTTTTCTCGGAATTGTGTTATAAAGTCAGAATTTCAATAACAATGAAGTCAGAATTGCAAGTAAAAAATAGTTTATATCTCGCAATTCTGACTTTTCTTAGCTATAAAGCGAGTTATAAAGTCCAACTCTGAGGGAAAAAAATACTTTTTCTCCAAATTGCGAGTTTATATCTCGCAATTCTGACATTATAGGACACAATTGCGACATCATATCACATAATTGTGACTTTATAACTCAAGTTAATATCACGCAATTCTGGAACCCATAACAGTATAAAAACAGTTTTTTTTTTTTTTCTGTTTTTCATGTCTTATTTCCAAAAACAGGGGAGTGATGTCCATGGTCCATTGTACCCTGTTTATTCACTGTTTATTCAAATGAGTAACATGGCTTCTTTGCAGGTGTAACTACGGTGCTCACTATGACAACCATCAACACCCACCTGAGGGAGACCCTCCCAAAGATCCCCTATGTGAAAGCCATCGATGTCTACCTCATGGGCTGCTTCGTCTTTGTTTTCCTGGCCCTGCTCGAATATGCCTTTGTAAACTATGTGTTCTTTGGACGAGGACCCCAGCAGCAGAAAAAGATCAACGAGAAGCTGAACAAAGCCAACAACGAGCGCCCCCGCTATGAGGAGAAGCGTCTGAGGGAACAGGTATGCAGGATCTCTTGTAAACCTTTTATAATGGTTGCACAGTTCATTTTTGGGCTTATTAAAACCTAATTTAATTGAATTTAATAAGCGTTGACAATGTTCATGCATGTCTAAATCAGTACGGATTCACTTAGTTTGTAAGCAGAACAACTTCACTTATCAAAATAATTATTGCCTGAATTAATCGCTTCACATCACCGCTAAAAACGAACATTCAATAGCCCATTAACCATCACTTTACTTAATCAGTGACGTATTTCATTTGATTCAAGTTGCATTTCATTATTAAGAGAGGTTCCTCTTGCTCGGAAAGTTACAAATTACATTGTCATTATGTTATCAGATTCTAGTCTGCTTTATTGCCGTAGGCTTCTCTTTCAATCTAAGTACCGTGATGTACCAAGAGATAGACCGATTCATGTTTCCCTCCTCAAAATGTGTCAGCCATTTTCATACTTAGGATTAGTTCACTTCAGAATTCAAATTTTCTGATAATTTACTCACCCCCTTGTTATCCAAGATGTTTATGGCTTTCTTTCTTCAGTTGAAAAGAAATGAAGGTTTTTGAGGAAAACATTCCAGGATTTTTCTCCTTTTAGTGGACTTTACTGGGGTTCAATGGGTTGAAGGTCCAAATGTCAGTTTCAGTGCAGCTTCGAAGAGCTCTACATGATCCCAGACGAGGAATAAGGGTCTTATCAAGCCAAACGATTGGCCATTTTCTTAAAAAAAAAAAACTTTTTAACCACAAATGCTCGTCTTGCATTGCACTGTGATGCGTCATGCATTACGTAATCGTGTTGGAAAGGTCACGAGTGATGTAGGCAAAAAGCCACATCTCATTTTCTCCTCCAACTTCAAATACGTCCGACATCATTGTTTTACCTTTTTTTTGTAAAGAGCGCTTGACTTAGTCTTTGGACGTTCGCTTTGTAAACACTGGATCGGTATTTCCGCCTTCGTCACGCGTGACCTTTCCAATGTGATTACGTAATGTGTGACGCATCGCAGAGCAGTGCAAGATGAGCATTTGTGGTTAAATGTATATATATTTTTTAATTTTTTTAGAAAATGATCAATTGTTTCTCTAGATAAGACTCTTGTTCCTCGTCTGGGATCATGTAGAGCTCTTTGAAGCTGCACTGAAACTGACATTTGGACCTTCAACCCATTGAACCCCAGTGAAGTCCACTAAATGGAGAAAAATCCTGGAATGTTTTCCTCAAAAACCTTAATTTCTTTTCAACTGAAGAAAGAAAGACATAAACATTCTGAAGTGAACTAATCCTTTAACAACTGTGTTGACTAAGCTCAGTTACTAAAATAGAGTAAGAGTTTTACTGAATTAAGGCATTTGTGTCTGTGTCTTTTATGCAGGCTCTTTCTTTTTCACCCTCGTATTTATGCACTTTTGTATTCTTCGAAAAATTGTTGCTTGATTGTCATTGAGTTTATATGGGCGTTTTAATGTTCTCTTCATTTTTTTTTTCTTTCACATCGCAAGGACTCCATTTCAGCGCCGTTTCAAAGCAACACCCTCAGGTCATATACACAGCGAAGAAATCTGTATCTCGAGGAACAAAGAAAAGTTGGGGTACATGCATTTAGAAATCACATCAGCTGAAACAGTGGAGATTTAGAATGAGAAGTTGATGAAATATTGTCATAGTGTGTGTGTGTGTGTGTGTGTGTGTGTGTGTGTGTGTGTGTGTGTGTGTGTGTGTGTGTGTNNGCCATCGCATTTTGAATGAAGTCTTGTAAATCTTCCCAAGTGAAGTTTGTTATAACTGTGACATCACATGATCATTGCATCCGCATGAAAGGTTGAACGGAAGCAAATGCTGTTTGAGACAGTTTAGGGCTATCCGTTTCCTGTGGCCGCTCATGACCACCCCTCTCTGTCTTTTATTGCCTTAAGGTGGATGCGTACGGAAACATTCTTCTCACCACTCTGGAGATGAACAATGAGGTGATGCCATCCGACGTAGGCAGCAGCGTCAGTGACTCACGGAACTCCGTCATGTCCTTTGACAGCTCCGGAGTGCAGTTCCGCAAGCCCATGGCTTCGCGGGACGGGTTCAGCCACCACTCGTTGGACCGCAGCGCCATGCGCAGTCGTGCCAACTGCCGGCTAAGGAGGCGCTCGTCCAAGCTGAAGCTCAAAATCCCCAACTTGACGGATGTTAGCACCATTGACAAGTGGTCCCGGGTCATTTTTCCTATCACTTTTGGATTCTTCAACCTTATCTATTGGTTGTATTATGTGAATTGATATGCGTTCCCCTAGGAAACATGGGCCATATTTTGAGAGCACATTGAATTGGCTTTGATACAATTGGAAAATATGTGTACACATATAAAGTTGATACATATGTATATGCATATTTCTATATATTATATTTCTATATACACACGCGTGTGTAAAATCTAAAGGACTTTTCTGGTGTAAAAAAACGTATTATATAGAATGACTTGAATGTTTAAGAATAATACAAGAGAAACATGTCAAGTATTTGAATTTCTTTTCCTTCTGAAACAAACGACAAATAACAAACGCCAGTCCCTTGTTCGAGGGTACGGAACTAAAGACTGCATGATATTTTCGCTAAAAGAAAAGATCGCAAGAGAAAAAGGACACATCTGAACGTCTCATCGGCTTTTTATTGATACTGTAATCAGCCTCTCGTAACCGCAGCTCATGAAATCAGAAGTGGCTTGTGCATTTCGGGGAGAGTCAACCGAGCAGGACCCCAGACCCGATCCACTGCTTTCCCTGTCCTCACGGAATTGTCCGTTTCTACACTGTACAGCAACCTCTTTTGCAATTGTGTGTCATTCCTTGATTTTGCAAGTGACAAGCATTCTCTTTATCGGACCTCAGCTCTGGTCAATGGTTTACACTGGACGGCCATCTTGAGTTTCAACCAGTGCATCCAGCCCAGTGTCAGTACATTTCATTTCCTCTCGACCATTTTTTGCAGATTCTCTTTTCTTTCATTTTTGGGCTATAATCATATTTTTGGAGGGCGACACCTAAACATGTTCTAGAGGTAGTTCATTAATAGATAATAAGCCACTGGTATGCTTCATTCATCAAGAATTTCAGAAAATGAAGAAAAAAAGAGAGAGAGTACATTCATACATTCAGTAGCCTTATTGCCATGGTCAGGTAGTATTGGTGTTCTTTCTTTACTCTTGTTCCTAGTGCATTTCATCTGTTCTATTGATACAGTATTCATGAACATCTTGTAGAGCTTTGTGTTGTTTGGAATGGAGGGAAACTCTTAGTGAGCTGTAACGTTTCTTTAGAACTTGGATTTGAAGTTAGTCCATCAACTATGTGAAAAATGTACAAAATAAGGAAAGAAAAGAAAAGATTCTTGTGTATTCAACAGGGGATGTGACCATGTTTTTATCTGTTTCATGTTTAAGTCAACCACTCTGACCATAGTGTGACCTGATATTGTATATATTCAGTCATTGTAGTGATCCATCCCAAGAATGATATACGCTGATGTTTTTAGTTTCTCTAAAATGTGCCTGTCTGAAACCTGAAGGATGTGTCCTCAGTTCATCAATCAGTGAAAGAGGGCCAGATGACCCTTGATCTTTGACCTTTCACTTTAAGCACTGCAGACCCACCCACAGCTCTGACGTTTTGCATCTTGGGATTGAATCTCAAAGATGAATAACATCAGCATAATCAGGAAAAAAAAAAAAATAAAAGCTTCTGAGTCTTTTCGGGGCAAAATGACATGTACGATAAAAGCCATGAACTGAAGTGACAACCAAAAAGGCCTATAATCCATTTCTCTTTTTTACCATTTACCTCTCGCCACCAGTTCTTTTGGGCTTTGCCTCATTTTGATTTACCTCAGCCTCATTGACACTTAGGTCGCCAGATCTCCATGTGACCACGAACTCAAATCCATATCAATCCATCCACCATCCATGTTCATTCAAATCTAATTTCTAGTAGTCTCTAGATGTCTCAATGCTCAGAGTAGATCGATGAGTAGAAGCATCCCAACAAATGCTTCTCAAAGCAATGTTGGATCAGTTCTCGAAGATGCGGATGAGAACTGAATTGCTGAATAACTGGGCAAGGGGACATTTAAAAGCGAGGAGGGTCCGGTGGTGCCTTGGGAACACGAGAGCCCTAGACTTGCTTGAGTTCCTTGAGGAGGATATTCTGAGCAGGCCTCAGACCTCAGAGCTCAACAGAGTCCCTTGGCTCTCGAGCCCCACACCAGACCTCACAAGAGTCTTATAGGTGTGAACCAACCACCAAATCACCAACAGATCACCCATTCCATGGAAAAACAATGGAATAAGGGGGAAACTAGAAGGCTGAGGGTACTTGCGAGGTCCTGTGTTACATAGAAGCATATTTGAGGGATTTACACTTATTGTGTTATTATTATTTGTTATTGTGAGCACGACCATAACACCTGTGCAAGGGAGCCAGTACTCTCAAGTGCAAAGTGAGACATGCACAGTTGCATGCACAGTGTAGCAATTAAGTTAAGCGCAAATCGGCACTAAAAGAGGATGGAGGTCAGAGTGCTTTTCACGAGTAACCCTAGTTACTATGAGGGGAATGGGGGTGCCTTGGCCAATTACAACTCCCAGTTGGCATTTAAGATGCTGCATTGCTTTGCCAATGAGGGTTCAAAGGCAGAGTAGTTAGTTACTGATTTGGTATCATTAGTATACACATTTAATCTATACTGTTTAGATATGAATTTACAATGTAGACCAGACCTTTTAAGCTACAATATCAATCCAGCGTTACTAGTGCAGTGTTTAGCGATAAGTTGAAAATGCCAACTCCACCATTAGCCAACATTTATCTTATTGTATTCAAGGTACCAGATCAGTTAGAAGGAAGAATGTTTTTTTTTTCTGAGACTGGAAAATAGAGTTTGCTTTGCCTTTGACACATTGGAAAAGGTGGGATATACATTGTTTCATTCTTAACTGGTAGGACTGCACAATTAAAATGATGTTGATATATTTTTGTATTAGATATTACTGCTCTAAGTTATCAATCGGTGTTAATTTGCGCTCTAATTTTTATCTTTGAGCGACTAATGATAGAGCAAAAAAATTGCATACAGTATATCATAATCATAACCAGTGGTTAGGTATTTTATTCATGAGAATATTTATAAATTCTTAGAAGTAGTTGGTACAATGCACATAAGTTAGCACCCATTTACTACATAGCGTTCCAGTAGACTTGCTGGCACTATGCAGTCTTTCTCACTAATGATCAGTTTATTGTTCCACAGGGTAACCTGAATCACTATTGGTCCATGCGTCCTGACCAATCACGATAGGCAAGGATTGAGTTTTTCAATAGAGAGGGGATTAGCAACATGCTAATGCAGCCATACTGTGCCACTGAGACATGCTGGATGTTGAATTTGTTCAAGTGGATATTGTGTTGATCATCAACATGTTCTTGTAGCACCAGCACTCTGTTTATTCACAGTGAGCTTACAACTAGAACAGCTTTTTGGAAAGATTCTGGTTTGTGGGCATTTGTCCCTGCAGGATTTGCCTTAACAAGATCACTAAGCATTTTCATGAAATATTTCTGAGCAATACAATGCAAATACAACAAAGTTCATGTGAGAGTGATTCTCTTTCAACTCAATTTAAGCCTTAAACATGGTTACAGAGCATTATAATTTGATCATTGGACATTTGGGGTACAATTCACTTATCAGTTCTAGATCCTTAAAGGAAAATATAGTGACAAATTAGTTCTCTCAAATGTCTCACCCAGGTACTTTGGCTATGTTTCCACTGCTTAACCTCAGAACCACGAAGTTTGGAAGCAAATATTTATCCAGGTTTAGCATTACGTAGTCTTTCCATTTGTCAGACCTCAGAGCAAAATAAATAAATAAATAAAATAAGGTAATTGTGGCTTCATTCCTTGTAATTTGCCCTTCGCAGGGAGTTTGATTGACAGGCGATCTAACCAATCATTACGCCGAACCCACCATTTCGTCCGACGAAGCAGTCAGGGGAATTAGTAGAGGAGTCGGTGGACTTGAACTTAAAAAAAATGGTGTGTACTGACATCTTTCCGCGGTTGAAACAACATTCCTTCTGATGTTCATTCATGTTTATTTGATGCTATAACTTAACTAGTTGGAAGAGATGATCGGTTTACAAGCTGCTTGAACTACAGTGATCTGTCACGACACATTAAAGAGACACCAAACATTATTTATTGTTTAAATGTCTTTAAAAATTAAATTTTTTTTAAAAAAAATTCATACGAAAAGTAACCTGCTTTCCCGTCTGTCGACGCGTTGTAAGTGTCCTCTTTGCTCTGCAATGTTTTTTTTTACTCTGTGGGAAAATGATGTGTGACATATGAGCGGCATGGCTTGTTGGACGTAGCAACTGTAACTAAAGGGGGTGGGTCTATGCGAACGGTCAATTGCATCTTTATATCTCACTTTTATAATTACGCCTAGATATATATCTTTTTATTCTCTTAATTGCACATTTATATCTAATGTTATTCATAACATAGCATAATTGCAACATTTATCTTACAATTTCAACTTTATTATCTGTAGTTGTGCATATATTTATCGTAATTGCAACTATATCTCAAAATTATGATGCTATTTCTTGTAGCCTAACTGCAATCTCACGTCACTGTAAAAAAAAATATTTTCATTATTTATCACAACATTTTTTCTTTTGTCAAATCAACTTAGATAATGTGGTTCAGATAACATAATATTTTGAGTTTCTGTTGATTAAACCAGTCGCCTTCATTGTATTAACTCAAATTTTTAATTTCAGTGAACTCAAAATTTTAAGGCAACCAGGTAACTTACTTTTTTAAGTTAAACCAACAATTCTTTTTTTGCAGTGCAGTTGCGACTTTATATTTCATAATATTGACAATTTTCCGTAATTGCAAATTTATTTCTTAGAATTGCATCTCAATGTCTCTCTCTCTCACACACACACACAAACGAGTTTTATCCAAGATATCTGGTTCTGAGTTTTGTGAGTGGAAACATGGCTAGTGCAGTAGTTCACATTAGAATCTGATATGAATAAAAGTGCATTAGATGACAAGTAGCAGAACAAAATTTTCCTAGAAAATGGACACACAGCATAACTACTGATTTATTTATAGTTAGCCTGCTTGACCAGTTTGCTAAGTCTGCAACCTACTGCTGTATAAAAACACTGATAGCTGTATCGGCACAAGTTGCTGTTCTTGAAATACATTCTTAGCTATCAAGGTAATTATACACTCTCACATAAGTTTCACTAAGGGAGTTGGTGCATGCAACAAATCATTCTAGCATTTTAGCGTTTTATTTGAAAGTGTATTATTGCACCATAGTGCTAGGATAGATTAATTGTTGTTAAAACCAATTTGCCAGTTTACAAGGGTCATTTGGCCAAAATACTCAGATAAATGTAGCAGCGCTCGGTTAGGGAGGGTGACGGTAGTTGATTAATGGCAGTCCACGTTCTTTCTTCTTTTTTTTTTTTTTTTATTAAAATAATTACGTTTTTGTAATCTTAATTTAAAAATCACATGCAGACTGAATCTGCATGTTTATCTATTTTTTATTCATACAACTTTTGCTGTGTATTTGTTTTGTATGATAATAGTTGATCTTGAAGGTTGGTGAATCTGTTATCAGTCTATCGAAGAATTTGTCAGATGGGTTTAAATTTGTGACAGAAATTGCTGCTAATTAGCTAGTGATGAGCAAATCAGGGTTCAATCGGGACCATCTTAAGATACATGTATAATTTCTAGCATTTGGCCATTATTTGCCACCTTAAAACTGTGTTTGAAAAGAAATGGGCCCTTCATGTCTATATTTGTAACAACTAATCTTGCACACTCTCTGAAGAATAGTGGCTCAGCCATAGATACACTGTAAAAAAAAAAAAAAGGCAGACTCCATCTATTGAGATGGACGTTATTCAGGAAATAATGGAAATTTAGGGCAACCGTGAACAGAATTGTGTAAAGGTAGCATACTCTTGAGCATGGATGGGATTGTTGGCCTTTTTTTGGAGAATGTGACTCATCGTAATACTAAAGTATGATTTCTTCAGCGTAATTTGATATCTGGTTAGGAGACAGGGGACGCATTTTCCTTTTGCCTTGCACTTTGCTTGAGTTTTAGACAAATATATATTGTTTTTTGTTCTTTTTTAAAAGAGCTTTGCACAACTTCAATTGGGACTCAATGCTAATGTGTTCTGATGAAAATGGAGGACATAATTATCTACGCACTTCACACAAATCACCCCATATGCTCACTTCCACATTTTCATACCATTAACATAACTCAACAAATCATCGAATAGCTTTTACTCGAGTACATTGTTTTTGTCTTTTGCTACATCCACCCATGATGCAGGAGAAAAGGAAGTACAAAAACTGTTGAACTGATTTTAATGTGAATTTTTCTTGCCTCTTGTGTATATGTGTAATTACATGTGAATTGTATTGTAAATATGATATCTTTCACTTATATTTCTTAATGCATGAACAAAACAGGGCAGTTGGTAATAACAGCTAGCCTCAATGCTACTGGCATGGACAGCTTTTGCAGCACCGGCATAACTTCTGCAAACGAAACCTATCTCTGAAGAAAAAAAGAAAAAAGAAAAAGAAGAGGAGAAAAACTCACAAAAAGATACCGGTTTTGTTTTGCATGTCTTACGTTTTCGGAAAGGTTTATTTTCGTAATTTCTTTTCTATTCTAAAATTGGCAATTCATATCACCCTCACATACAAGGAAGGGAAGCGTTTTCTTCTTCTTGTACACAGAGATCGAACCAAACACTGTAAATCTTAAATTAAATATGGAAAATAAAAATAAAAATACTATCTATATCAGAGAATTATGGAGAAAATGATTCATGGAATTCATCCTAAAAAAAAAAATTTAAAATATGCGAAGAATATGCACATTTTCATCCTCTCCTGCTTTTTTTTAAATATATATCACATAGAGTTGAGAGTAGATAGACACACCTATTAAGCCATTAGTTCAAACTAGACTAGACCTGCTTACATCTTGTTGAACAAAACAGCAAGTTAAAGTCTCATGCCATGAGAATGCACGACTGGCAAAGCAAATTCTCAGAGTTTGTTAAAATGTATGGGCCAGTAACTTTGCTGTGCTGACTTTCTTTGCACCAGGATACTGATATAGCGAATTATAACACATAAACACAGCACACACACACAAGTAAAGTACTAACCTGAAGTGAAAAATCCCCCCCAAAAAATAAAAAGAAATTGGCAAATATCTAGGGCAACCGCTTCATACCTAATTTGAGAGTTCAGTCGCTATTCAGTACTGTTTCGTTTCATTTCTAGTTGCCTGTATTTGTTGTATTCTTTAAATGAATGGTTAACTCTTATTGTTGATGTTTTCTCATAGAAAGGAAATATATTTCTACTTTACATCCTGCCCTGAAAGTAAAATGCATTCTGTTTATGTGTTGTACTGGTTTTGTTCTCATTAAGCTCTTGGTTTGATTCTGTTGAACTATTGAGGTGTGATGATTTTTGATGATCCATTTGGGGGTATGATTTGTCTTCATGAAATCAACATTTGTAAAGTAAAAGGTTGTATTTTCTTCTTTACTTTTTGGTTTCCTTTTCTCTCTTTTCTTTTTGTCAGTGCCAATTAATGTAATGGTGTCGGTCAGCTTTTCTAGGTGTTTGAGCAAAATGTGTTTTTTACTAATACAAGATGTTACAGTATGTGGTACAAAAAAGGGTTATAAGTAACCAACTGACTTTTTACAAATAAAGGCTTATACAGTAAAGAACGACAACGCAGAAGTCTTTTCATTTGCCATTTGTGGACTAACGGTTGCATTTCTTTTCTTTTGGCAGTTGGTTTAAACTAATTAGTCCCCAAATGGTAAATCATGTATGTGTTTAGAACATGATGTAAGGGTAGACATTCAAACTATTAGAACAAAAGTGGTCTTCACATTGTCATTTTCTTTTCCTTCTGTTTTTAAAGGGCTGCAGAGGAGTATATATATATATACACACTCTAAAAAATGCTGGGTTAAAAACAACCCAAGTTGGGTTGAAAATGGACAAACCCAGCGATTGGGTTGTTTTAACCCAGCGGTTGGGTTAAATGTTTGCCCAACCTGCTGGGTAGTTTTATTTAACCCAAAAATTGTTTAAAAATTACTGAATTTCTTGCTTAAAATTAACCCATAATATGTTGGCAATTAATATTTATTAATATGTTTAATAAACAAACATTTGAATAATACTTAAACAATAAACATTTGAATAATACTTAAACAATAAACATTTATTAAATTGCTTATTAATAAATGCTCATCTTTTGATTATTATTGTTGCCTCTAGTAATTATGAGTCAGATTTTTAATTTCCAACCTATTTTGGGTTCATTTTAAGCCAGCCGTACAGTAATTTTTAAACAATATTTGGGTTAAATAAAACTACCCAGCACGTTGGGCAAACATTTAACCCAACCGCTGGGTCAAAACAACCCAATCGCTGGGTTTGTCCATTTTCAACCCAACTTGGGTTGTTTTTAACCCAGCATTCTTTAGAGTGTATATATACAGCTCTGGAAAAAATTAAGAAAAATCTTAATTTTTTCCAGAGCTGTATATATATATATATATAAAAGTGAAGACCATAGCAATGTCTTGTATAATCACTTTTAAATTTTGATTATAATCGTGACACATTACTAAAGATACACCTCGCGCCAAAACCCTTGGTCCTGAATAAAGTACCATCAGAACCCCAGCTGGAAGAGTGTAATCTTTGCCCCATAACAACAATAGTCTGGATGTACATATTTACCAAAATTCTGCAAGAGAATCAGGGGTCCCATATGCCGTAAAGAGTAGTCTAACCTCCTTTGATGAGAAACTAAAAAAGAGACAAAATAGCATGAAAGACAGTATAAATTCAGGAAATACCCATCTGCAATGCAGTGAACAGTAAAGACTGTGTTCTTTTATTTCACTTGTCCTTTTTGTGAAATCTGCTAAATTTAACACTGATTTTTGGAGTTCCTCTTTACTATTTTAGCGCCATTGTGTAGATAACTGAAACTTTAAATGAATAGGATACAAACTGGTGTCTTATTATGTTTTAATCATTAGATGCACCAATTCCATTTTTGTAAAGTGAGAACAGATATGTTTGATAAACTATCATCTAACAAAATTCTGGCCTGTCCAACCTTAGAAGTCTTGATGTTGTTCAAACAACAATTTCATCATTTTGACATAAATAAGTTTCAAAATTTATTCAAAATTCAATTCAAATTGTATTCGATGCATTAAAAATAAAAACCGTTATTTGTTATTAAATAATATTAATGATCAGAAACAATGTTTAACGCATTTCGTGCAAGACCATTACCACATGATTTACCCTTACAACATTTTTTAATAAGTATACAGTAATAAAGTTACAGACTTACAAATCATTTGCAAACTATTAGTTTATAGTTAATTCATATATTGTAGTCTCTACATTGTTAATATATCAATAGGCTCTATACAAATAGTGAGTTCTTCATTCATTATCACTGTAATTAACACAGTTATTATTGTTTATTTAGCTCATATTTAAAGAGTTAGATAATGTTTTTTTTATGCTTTGTTAAATAGTTCTCACTTTAGATTAGGTCATGGAAAATTGTAAAAATGTCATTAATGAAGTGCTTTAAACCAACCTTTATTAGACATGAATTGCATTATTATTAAGTGTTCCTTAAAATGTTTACAAATGCATTATGCACATATATATAAAAATATAAAATAAAGCTAAAGCTAAACATAACCTAAGCGTGCGTGTGTGTGTGTGTGCTTCATGTATTTGTAAACATTTTAAAGAACACTTAATACTAATGCAATTAATGTCCAATAAAGGTTGGTTTATTAATGACATTTTCCCATTTTCCGTGACCTAATCTAAAGTGAGAACTACAGTATAGTCAACATTCGAAGTCGATCAAAACCTTTCATCAAAGTTGTCCTAAAACCTTCTTCTTAGGACAACTTTGATTACATTTTTTGATCCACTTCAAATGTTGTCTACTGTACTTACTCCTAATAACCAATTAACAATTTCTTTACTACTGGTTTAACATACTGTACATTGTTTATAAACTAAAAAATGCTGGGTTGTTTCAACCCAATTTTGAGTCAAATATGGACACACCCAACTGTAAACGAACAGCTGGGTTTGTCCATATTTGACCTAAATTTGGGTTGAAACATCCCAACATATTTTAGAGTGTATGGTTAATAATTTATCAAAGCATAAAAAAATATATATATTTTATGAGCTAATTAAACAATAATAATATCATTAATTGCAGTGACACTGAATGAAGAACTCACTATTTGTATATAGCCTATTAATATATTAACAATGTAGAGACTACAATATATAAACTATGAATTAACTATAAACTAATAGTNAACCTTCATGAGCTTTTGTATTTTTAATACGTTTTAAATGAGGTCTGCACATTTTGAAACCTTGTTACCAAATATTGGATTCAAAAACATATTATATATATATAATATGTTTTTGAATCCAATATTTGGTAACAAGGTTTCAAAATGTGCAGACCTCATTTAAAACGTATTAAAAATACAAAAGCTCATGAAGGTTAAGCACCTCCTTTCACTGGCTGTTTATTGTAAGTTTCAGGCGCTATTTTATACCCTATTCATGGACGGTGCCATGTTGACATTACTAGTGAATCTCTGAAATGGTACAGATGTGCCAGTACGATTTCACCTCAAAGACACTGACTTCTGTACATGCAGAGGTTTGGAATCCCACACAGGACAGCACATACCTTGGCCAGGTCTCTCTTGTAAAAGAGATCATTTGATCTCAATGGGACTTTCTGGTAAAATAAAGGTATAATAAAATAAAATAATTTGCCAATCTTCCCCTGAGCAGAACATGGTTTCTCCCCATCTGCTGTACTTACGGCAGGTTGTATACATGACTGATGTGCAAAGCACAATGCTATCCCAAAAGAATGCAGCAGTCAAGAAACTAAGACTCTTTCTCAAGACTTTGTTCCTTAAATGTAGCTATCTTCTTTTCATGTTCATGTAGTTAACCAGTGACGCATTAAAGGGAGGGAGAGGGATGCAAGACAGAGAAAAAGAAAGATCCTATATAGAATCTAGAGGGAAATACAGAGTTGTTGTTTTTTGCGCTCCATCTTGCCTTAGTAAACTTTGAAAATGTTCCCAGTGGAGGAGAGGCACTTATGGGGCTGGGAGTGCAGAGATCTGTTGGGAAGATGGAAGCAGAGCACTGAACTAGATCAGCGAAATGTGCTGGCCATTTCCTTGTTCTATTGTCAGCACTCCATAAAAAAACATCAAATATTGAGAGGGTGCATTAACATGGGCCAGAAATTGATGGCTGCTCCGATGAGGGGTAAAAAATCAGATGAAAACAGTCAAAGATGTGGAAGATGCCATCTTGGCTCTACTGCTGGACAATTTTCTCCATCTTGAAAAGCAGAGGTCTGTCAGGTTTGGTATGTGAAAACAAGTAGAAATACTGTTTATTTATTCTCTTTTTTTTTTCATTTTTATTGATAGTATTAAAATAGATAGATGCTTGATCAATACACAATAATCAAAGTTTGTGTTTTCTAACATATTAATGCACCATTTGCAACACGAAATGGAATGGCAAAGATTGCAATTTTTTCAAACACATTTTCCCCGAACTGTTCCTCTGTCTTCCAATGGTCTGGCAAACTTATAAATCTTGTTAATCAGAATGCAGTTCTTTCTTATCCTCTTTTAAAGGGGGCCTTGATTATGATTTCACTTTTTTAACTTTAGTTAGTGTGTAATGTTGCTGTTTGAGCGTAAACAACATCTGCAAAGTTACGACACTCAAAGTTCTATGCAAAAGGAGGTATTTTATTTTAAAGAAATCTCTGTTTAAGTACTACAACAAATGGCTGGTAGGGACTAAAACAAGCTTCTTCCCAGGTTGGTAACAACACAAATCCAAAAATTTACATAAACCCCGCCCCTGAGAACATGCAACAAAGGTGGCGAGGCCATGTTGGGCTGCTTTAGAGAAGAGGAAGAGTTGTTGTAGTAGAGTGTTGTTGCCATGCTGTCACTTTACGCCGGACTGCTTCACAAACGAGGGTCAATTCAACGCTGGATTTGAACAAAATATTAACATGATGACACATGCTTGTCGAACAGTTGAATCAACTCCACAGCAACTACATAAATTTATCCACTAACCATTCAGAAATGTCCAGTTTCATTCTAAAAGTTGTAACTTCTTCCTGAGTCTCTCCATCAGTGTCGACTCCGGTTTGAACAATGTAAGGCTGAACTCCGTTACTGACAATTCATTTTGGCTGCGTGAGATTCTCCAGCTTTGTTGTTGTTGAGCAACCGAAGCATGAGCTGTTAAAGCTCCGCCCTCTTCTGGAAAGGGGGCTGGGAGCAGCATCTCATTTGCATTTAAAGGGACACACAAAAACGGTGTGTTTTTGCTCACACCCAAATAGGGGCAAATTTGTCAAGGTATAATAAATGATCAGTGGGGTATTTTGAGCTGAAATTTCACAGACACATTCTGGGGACACCAGAGACTTACAGTACATCTTGTAAAAAGGGGTGTAATAGGTCCCCTTTAAAGATTATGAGTGCACTTGTAATTTTTTTAAAAATGATAAAACTTTAGAATAAACACTGCAACATTGCAAACAAAATATCAATTTTGTTTTCATGGTGACTTTAAGAATGTTTCTTAAAGGTAGGGTAGGTATTTTTTTTTATAAACATTTTTTGTTATGCTGGATGAAACTCCACATCCTGATAGCAATCTATAATAGAAGTGGTCTAAATATATAAAAAAGAAATATTCACATTCACGCTATGTCATAACCGTAATTACGAGATGGCAACCCATGACGTTCTACCCTGAGCTGTTCATGTCCTCAGACTCTGATTTTTGCGTTTCTATGTCAACACTGTCAATGCCGAAATGAATCTGCAGCAGTCAGGTGGTACAAGTGAGAGCTCTGTAAGTTGTTTACGTTCAATATTATTGTAATGTTATGTGCTTTGAGACATGAGATAATTTAACGGCATCTCTCGTGACTCTTTGCAGACTCTGCTGTGTGCGTTCATGTCTTATGAAGGAGGCGTGGCTTTAGAGACGCTCTAAAGGGAGGGCGGGATCTTATGCTTTCACAGCTAGCTTGCTATTGCTAGCCCCTCTGAAACTGCCTACCCTACCTTTAAGTTGTTGTTGTTGTTTAGATATTTCTGATGGAAAACAAGACAATTTTCAGAGAATTAGAGGGTTTTATCAACAGTAAACATGCTCTGTTTCATACAATTTTGAGATTTCTGGCATCTCATTTAGTTTTATGTATTGTCATTTCATTTTGCATACACATGCTTTATTAACCACTGGCCATCTGTTCTCTAAATATCTGTATTGGTGGCATTGAAAAACCCATCAAGCACTAGCGTTGTGATGACAGACAATACATGGAAAAGCATACGGTGTTGTTAGCACAAGGACTGATATTTCACTCGATGGTGAAAGCTATTATGTTGTGCCTTTACCATTTTCAATTCAAGTAATGGTGTCTGCTCAAAATGTAAAAGAGAGGATGAAGGTTTACTTTGGGCAGTATGACTAAAAATTACGTGCCTTAGAGGTTGTCCCACATATCTCCAATGCACACATTACACGCATGCATAAATATTCGCACACACACACACTCACATGTACNCACACACACACACACACACACACACACACACACACACACACACACACACTGTAGTCAGGGATGAATAGATGAGGAATGCGTCTAATAAAATATTAAGACTTGGTGCTCTTTTATCTATATCATATGACCATTGATGCACAAGTGAATCTATTTCTCTCTTTCTGCATTTTCATGTCTATCTACCTCCACTTCCTCCCACACATACTTATTTGCTCATTTTATTCTCAATTCACAAGTGATCCTCCAAAAATGTCTGCCAATCGCTTCATGTGAAACATAATTGCACTAAAGGAGACTAATGATTCCTAGTAATTCCATGGCAATTTCATTGTGTGATTCAAACAAACATGCATTCCCTTGTGGATTGCATGTAGCCAGACAGATGCCTTTGCATTACACACCTTATTAATCATTTTACTGCTCCTTTGTCAAATAAAAGCAGTTTCACTGGCACACATTTCCAGGAAAAACACTGTGATTTTAATATTTTTGTTTTACACATTGCTCTGGCATGTCACTCGTGTTTGTGACATGCTATGGCACAGCATAAGGAGAGCGAATATGGCTGGAATATAATAACAGCTAACGTCTAGGCTGGTTTCTCTGGAGAACAGGAGATGTGAGCCATTTTGTTGACTGAGGCACACACGTCTTTGTCATCACTTGGCTCCAACTCCCTGCAGCTCTGGCTGCAGATGGTTGACTGTGTTCTATTAATCAACACCACCCTCTATTGGCAAGATCAGTCGACTGCAACTCATTAGTATTTTTCTTACCAGGAGACATTGAGGGTTCCTAAAAAAAACACTGGTAACACTTTAGTATGGGGAACACATATTCACTATTAACTATGACTTTTGCCTCAATAAACTTAATTTTCTGCTTATAAAAAGTTAGCAAGGTAGTTGCTGTAGCATTTAAGTTTAGCTATGGGGTAGGATCTAGGGATGTAGAATATGGTTATGCATTAATATGTGCTTTATAAGCACTAATAAGCAGGCTAATAAGCAACTAGTTAAAAGAACTGTTCCCCATACTAAAGTGTTACCATATTAAGTTTAAAAAAACTTTCCAACACATCCACTGGATGATTAAGAGCGCCTACTGTACAAACTAGAGAATGCACAGATGGAGTGTTTGATGGATGTGCAAGATGCAAATGGAATTTCCAAAAATAAATAAATAAATAAATAATACTGGAACGGCGTTATTAAATTTGTGTTGGTTAATGAATGACTACATCAGAGCTTGATGCAGCAAAGGTTTGTAATTTTGGTCACAGTAAGAGAGCACCACTTTGGCAAAGAGTTTTCCTCTCTGTGTTGATGTATTTCCTGTTTAAACATGCAGTTTGAAGGGATTTGCTTTTGAACTATGATTTGCAACTTGCTAGAGGCAGACGGTATTATGGGGACACTATTTTTATTTTTATTTAAATTTTTTGCTTTGAAAAAATGCGTCCCTGAGTGCTGATCAGTCATACTTATTTCAATGTGCTGGAGAATAAAGACTAATGATCTGTTAATTTGTTTTATGCTACACTCTGTTAAAAACAACCCAAGTTGGGTTGAAAATGGACAAACCCAGCGATTGGGTTATTTTAACCCAGTGGCTGGGTAAAATGTTAAATATTTAACAACTGTTTAAAAGTTACTGTAATGCTTGCTTAAAATAAGCCCAAAATATGTTGGAAATTAAAATGTATAAATATGTTTAATGAATAATAATTAAACAAACATTTATTAAATTGCTTATTAATAAATGTTCACATTTTGATTATTATTTTTGCCTCTATAGTAATTATGTGTCTGATTTTTAATTTCCAACCTATTTTGGGCTCATTTTAAGCCAGACATTTAGTAATTTTTAAACAATATTTGGGTTAAATAAAACTGCCCACCACGTTGGGCAAACATTAAACCCAAATGCTGGGTTAAAACAACCCAATCACTAGGTTTGTCCATTTTCAACCCAACTTAGGTTGTTTTTAACCCAGCATTTTTAGAGTGTACAATTTACACTAGCATACAAGTGAAAATTTGATTTCATGGGGAATGATGCTATCATCACAGGCATGATGAGAACACTTTTAGAGACATATCAAAGATGTGTTTGAGAAGGATTTATAAAGTAAAGCATGCTGCAGTGCTTTGAGTGCTTTTTGGGGGTACACAAAGGGCATGTTGTGACATGTTAACCCAGTTCATTCTTGTGCTTGTTTCATAACTTGTGAACCTGTTCCTCTACATCCTTTCATACTCACAGCAGTTACCAGAAAACAACACACTGTTAAAATGCTCAAATTCACAGATCATATATCTGCTGCTATTCCTTTCTCTAAAAGCGAACGAGATGTCTTTTATTTACTCAAAAATCTCATAGATTATGTAATAAATACAAAATACTTTCGGGTTTAATGCATAGAAATAAAATCCGTCCCTTATCTAGAGGATAAAACTACTCAAGTTACTACGTTACAAAAGTACTTTAGTATTTTTTTTCTTTTTACACAAAAAGAAGCGATTTTAGCAATATTGCTCAACACTCTCATGTAATTTTTCTGTTTCGTTCATACTGGAAGCCAGAGGGTGCCCTCACACAGAAAGTCTATAAGTGAGATTCATAGAAGAATTAAACTGTGTTCCATCAGATATCACTATAGCTGAATAACATGCAGACAGAGACATTTTGACTGATGAAACATGAAGACAATAAACACATGATTGCTAGGATATTTTCAAGCCATCTCGGGTATTTATTTCATAAGAATAATGTATATCGATAATGCAACGCTAATTGACACGGCCTGTATAATAGAATTTTATAACATAGCCTAATATACTGTATTTTCTGCCTCACTCACATTAGTTATTTCAAACACTGATGTGTACAAGGATATATAGTGATTTTGGAGCAAAACATGATATTAATCCCATAAATTGCCATTGTTTGACACTATGCTAAGCAAATGTACTAGCTATCCCTGTTGCCAAAAGCGATTGTTTTATTACTAATTTTGAAAAGTAAGTCCATGTAAGATCATTTGAATGTTTTTAAGAAGGACAAAAGCAAAGAAGGGAGAGGTCCAATCAAAGAAATGAGGGTTTAAAACAGTATGAATAGAAAAGTGCCAGTAAAAAATAAAGTAGGGTATGGGTTAACATGTTAAATAAAATGCTCTTTTTTTTCTATTCTACCGAAAATGTGCCGGGAGCCCACTGTTGTAATAGTAACGAACTACAATTTTACGTGCATCTGATTGACAGATAAATCATGCGTCTTATTTCAGTGTCATTGCTAATGTTGAGGTTATTTCAGCTTTGTATATTTAGTTTAGCTGTATTGTTAAAGAGGGCAAGATTTACCATTCACCTGAACTGTGTGCATGCATTTTAACGTTGTTGTTGCTCCGTCGATGCAATTAATAACCGAGTCCTTGTATGAGCTGAGTTGTCTATTTACTTCAACTGCTCAGTGCTCTGGCAATACCAAGTATGACCCATTTCAGGAGCTGCCAAAATTTAATTTAAAAATAAAATATAACCATAGCTCACTTACATTCACTAAAATACTGAAACGTTAGCGATACTGATTCAAAACACGAGCGAAAGCGATTGAATGTCAAAGGGCTGTTTGAACGTCCCGCCCCCAGCTGAACTGGAAGTTTTGATTGGTTTTGCAACCGAGTCAGACCTGTCTGTTTCATTGTTCATTATGTAAAAAAAAAAGGGGGAACTGTGTAGATCCTCTGCTCAATCTTTCCAATCAAGAGCTTCAACAAGGGATACCAAAGGCTCCGCGGCACTGCTTTAGTTTCATGTCTGAGATGATACAAGATATATCAGCTAATATTAACTGGGAGTCTCCTCGACTGTTCTCAGGCTCCCAAGAGGATTTTTTTCATTTGCATTTGTAAACTGCTCTTACATTATAAACATGATTCATGAATACATTAAACACACACTGGTGCTTAGAGGCTGGAGTGCAAATAAGTAAAGGTTCAATCACAGTTGATTTTGTGTTCCAGTCATTTCATGGTTCACACTAACCAATCTTTCTTGGGAAGAATAGATTTGTCAGTAACCAGGCTTTGTGTGCACCTGTGCAACCCACACGTCCAATCTCATCTTCTTAACTGAAACCAATTAGATTTGGAGATGTCGTAACACAGAGGTTCACTTAATTTCTCCACCCCACACTGTGAATGTTTACTCAGTGTATTCAATAAAAAATCTGAAAAGTACAATTGTGTCTATAATTGTGACTTAAATTAAGATCAGACTAGATTTAAGAGTAAGCAATGCAGAAACCCAGATGTTTTCAAATGGTTCACAAACTTATTTTTGTGACTGTAAGAAAGAGAAGTCATTTGGTCAATATAGAGAATATAGACATTCCCAATTGATAAATACTCCTTTGTTGCAGGTGTCACATTGTTTTTGGATTTTGTTTCATATTTATATTTTCATGTCTTTTATTTTGTAATTTTCAGTTTCCTGTTAGTCATGTGCTTCCCTTGCTCCTCATGTTATCCTGCCATGTGCTTCCCCTGTTTGTGTCAAGTCAAGTCCACTTTGGATTATATTGTTACTTGTTATTAATTCTTAAAACCAAAAGATAGAAAGCCTAGAGTGACATCATGTCCTGTTGCGCATATTCATTGTGGGGTCAGAAGTATTACCATCTATATACAGTATCTCACAGAAGTGAGTACACCCCTCACATTTTTGTAAATATTTTATTATATCTTTTCATGTGACAACACTGAAGAATTTACACTTTGTTACAATGTAGTGAGTGTACTTGTATAACAGTGTAAATTTGCTGTCCCCTCAAAATAACTCAACACACAGCCAATAATGTCTAAACCGCTGGCCACAAAAGTGAGTACACCCCTAAGTGTTTGGCCCAAAGGGTCAATATTTTGTGTGGCCACCATTATTTTCCAGCACTGCCTTAACCCTCTTATGCATGGAGTTCACCAGAGCTTCACAGGTTGCCACTGGAGTCCTCTTCCACTCCTCCATGACGACATCAAGGAGCTGGTGGATGTTAGAGACCTTGCGCTCCTCCACCTTCCGTTTGAGGATGCCCCACAGATGCTCAATAGGGTTTGGTCTGGATACATGCTTGGCCAGTCCATCACCTTTACTCTCAGCTTCTTTAGCAAGGCAGTGGTCGTCTTGGAGGTGTGTTTGGGGTCATTATTATGTTGGAATAATGCCCTGCGGCCCAGTCTCCGAAGGGAGGGGATCATGCTCTGTTGGCAATCATGGTTCCCTCAATGAACTGTAACTCCCCAGTGCCGGCAGTACTCATGCAGCCCCAGACCATGACACTCCCACCACCATGCTTGACTGTAGGCAAGACACACTTGTCTTTGTACTCCTCATCTGGTTGCCGCAACACGCTTGACACCATCTGAACCAAATAAGTTTATCTTGGTCTCATCAGACCACAGGACAAACCGTTTGCGGGCTTTCTTGTGCATCATATTTAGAAGAGGCTTCCTTCTGGGACAACAGCCATGCAGACCAATTTGATGCAGTGTGTGGCGTATGGTCTGAGCACTGACAGGCTGACCCCCCATCCCTTCAACCTCTGCAGCAATGCTGGCAGCACTCATACGTCTATTTCCCAAACACAACCTCTGGATATGACGCTGAGCACATGCACTCAACTTCTTTTCAGTTTCAGGGTCTTGGCAATCTTCTTATAGCCTATGCTATCTTTATGTAGAGCAACATTTCTTTTTTTCAGATCCTCAGAGAGTTCTTTGCCATGAGGTGCCATGTTGAACTTCCAGGGACCAGTATGAGAGAGTGAGAGCAATAACACCAAATTTAACACACCTGCTCTCCATTCAAACCTGATACCTTGTAACACTAACGAGTCACATGACACCGGGGAGAGAAAATGGCTAATTGGGCCCAATTTGGACATTTTCAATTAGGGGTGTACTCACTTTTGTGGTCAGCGGTTTAGTCATTAATGGCTGTGTGTTGAGTTATTTTGAGGGGACAGCAAATTTACACTGTTATTTGATGGACAGCGGCGGTCCTAAAGGCAACGTTGCTCAGAATGAGAAGTTCTACCATGTGGTATAAATGTCGTGGGCATGTGCGCCAATCCTTTACGCATGTGATAAATGCGAAGGCGCCCCCCCAGTGATCGATTTCTTTTGAGTTTCTCACAGGCCTCTAGGGCCATGTGTCAAACAGGCCCTGGGAGTTTCATTCCGATCCTGCTCAAACTTCATTGGCCGCCGCCAACCACATTTCTTGAGATGTGTCTTGACAGTCTTGGCACCCTGGACAAAGACACTGACACAAAAACACTGGAAATTTTAACAGTTACAATAGGGTTTCAGTGCTATTCGCTATTCCTACATTACAGACTCCGCAGCGGAAACCATCCAGTAGGTGGCAGCAAGTCACGTCTTATTGAGTCATTATTCGTTCAGAAACATTGATTCCTACAGGAATGAGACATGTTGCTCAAAGACATGCAACGCAGTACATGCATACTATTTTCTATTTTAGGAACAGACTACTGTGTATAAAATGTAAGTTACTTAATATTAACTTCTTGTTTGTTGAATCTCAGTATCGCATTTGCACTGTACTGTATCTGGGGATATATCTGCACTGCTCGTGGGATGTTGCTTTACTATCGTTATAAATATACCTGATTGGGATTTTTTGGTCCTCATAACTTGAATTTTGGGGACATTTTTGATTATTTTGATGGCATTTTTGCCATAAGCAACAGTTAATTTCAGACCCTGATGGTGTGCATCAATCAAGATGCAAGAGGAATTAATCCCGTTTCAAGAAAGAAGATTAAGTAAAATTAAAACAATTTAATAAAAACAAAGGTTTGTAGCACACTTACAATTTATAGTTAAATTCATTACTAATGGTTTACTGATTTAAAAAAATTTATTTCTTTATATTACAAAAAAATGTAAAAAATTGCGTTGTTCATAAGCCTGGGAATATAATGTCTACAATGTCGTATCGTCTCATCTGACTGCAAGTCCTGGATTCCATGGTGAAAAGTGAAGGGAGGAGCACAGCGAGGGGGCGAGGCCTGAGAGGATGCACAGGATTGCTTCAGCTAGTATTACAAACAGCCTTCATATTAAATAAAGTAAATGGTAACGTTCAATCAGTAGGAAAGCCTATTTTCAGACATTTATACGGTAATTTACCTCATCAGAAAATTATTACTGGGGCACAGCAAGATTTTACTGGGGCTCATCTAGCGATGTCCCTGGTTGCGCCCCACTATAGTTCTCACATTCAATATGACTGGTACTTTGGTACTTGGTAACAAATGTTACTTTCTTTTATATTCTGCCTTCTTTTTTAAATTTACCCCAATTAGGAGGTATACTCCATTATTAACAGTGACAACTGTATTCCTCTTCTACCAGGTTCTGCCACTGTCATACCAATATTTTTGGAAAACAGAAATAAATAGGCCGTGTAATTTTTCAGGATTCCTCAGACATATTTTCTCTCTTTCTAAGGTTCACACCCAGAAAGTCCTGTGGTGCTTGGAAGTAAAATCGATTTCTGATTCTGAGCCATTATTAATTGTGATATTGCACCCCATTATGAATATAAATCTGTAATTAATGCCTAATAGAGATTAAGTGAGCCACTTTCAGATGTCATTTTGATTCATTGCGATTCATAGAATCCAATGTAAATGTTTCAAGTGCCAAAGATATATCCACAGGCTCATTACAGCTTTCCCAATGTTCATTACAATATATTTTTAGTAGATTTATTTCAAAGTCAGGGGTGTCCAATCCTGCACCTGGATGGCTCTGCAGGAAAATGGCCCTCCAGGAGCAGGATTGGACACCCCTGACTTTGAAATAAAGTGATAAATAAGTAAGTAATAAATACATAAGTGAAGTGAACAGTTTATGTGCCACCAAACTGACTTTGATTATCAAAAAATCAGTTTCAGATAATATGACCAGTAAATTTTATGCATACTTCTAGCAGGTTAGAATGGAGGATATTAGGCAAAAGCTCAAGGGAAAATCGAATATGAATGCTGCCATTGCCATCAGCACCTGACATCCAGGGCACCACTATGCTTCCACTACAACATTTTTACTATGTACTGTAACCTTAACCCATAGCAAGATAGTTACCTTATATTACTTAAGTAACGAGTACTCGGTTAGTGGACTAGAATAAATATCAGAAGACTATAGGGTACGAAAAAGAGGCGGCGGGTTTTTGCTGAGAAATAACAGGCACAACACTGAATTTAAAGGATTAGTTCACTTTCAAATAAAAATTTCCTGATAATTTACTCACCCCCATGTCATCAAAGATGTCCATGTCCTTCTTTCTTCAGTCGAAAGAAATAAAGTTTTTTGATGAAAACATTCCAGGATTATTCTCCTTATAGTGGACCTTAATTGGCTCCAAACGGTTGAAGGTCAAAATTACAGTTTCAGTGCAGCTTCAAAGGGCTTTAAACGATACCAGACGAGGAATACAGGTCTTATCTAGCAAAACGATCGGTCATTTTCTAAATAAAAATAAAAATGTATATGCTTTATAAACACAAATGATCAAGTGCTTCCGCCAGACCGCCTTTCGTATTCTTCAAAAAGCTCACGCTGTATGTCCTACGCAGTGCCAGTTCGTTCCATAAGTTGAATAGGGAAATAATAGGGAAGGTGTAGGACATACAGCATAAGCTTTGAAGAATACGGAAGGAGGTCTGGCGGAAGCATTTGCGAGGCGATCATTTGTGATTATAATGCATATACATTTTTATTTATTTTTTTAGAAAATTACCTATCATTTCGCTATGTAAGACCCTTATTCCTCGTCTGGCATCGTTTAAAGCCATTTGAAGCTGCACTAAAACGACTGAAGAAAGAAGGACATGGACGTCTTGGATGACAGGGGGGTGAGTAAATTATCAGGAAATAAGTAGTATACTTTGGTTTACTGCAAGTTTTGTTCTTTCTTTTAAATGTAATACAAAAAAAGAGCAATGAAGCACAATAACAATACAATAAGACAAACACGACAATTCGATTATTTTACCCTGGGTGCACCCTTTGATCAGTAGATCAAAGAAAAGAAAATGGATCCTTTCCAAGAAAAGAAATCTTCAAGAGTATTCATATGAATCTGTTTCTCAATCAAAATGTATATCAAAGGTGTTACATGTAATTCACAGTACATCAACAAATGAACAAGATATTGATCAGTTTCCACTTAGGTGAGGAGGAAAACGAACTTCTATGATGGAAGTCTCTTACTTTTAGAAGAAAGAGCAGTCAGAGGGTTAAGGATGGGAAAACTTTCCTTTTTTTTAGGTTCCTGGACCTTATAGGATCATCTGGGGTGGCTCGCCATCAAATGGAGAAATCCAGTTCAAAGCAAACAAAAAAAACTGGCCTATTCATAGACCAGAGTATGCATTTAGTGGATTGTAAATGTTTAACTCACATTAACATGAAACTAGAGAGGAAAATGTAACATACATATAAACATCTATTACTTCAGTATAAGTAACAAATTGTGTTCAGTTACCTCTGTGATGACTTTTCTTTTTCTTTTATACAGGCTCACGTGACTAACAATGGTGTCGGTGAATGGCAGTGAACAGATAACCACGCGGATCAACTACGATCACATTTTCAACAGATCATCCTCAAAATACAGCATAAAAAAGGAATATGCTGTTTTTTGTTGTTGTTGTTGTTGTTGTTGTTGTTGTTTTTACCAAAAGAAGTGTTGTTTAACAACTGAGTTTTATTGTCACATTATTCACACAAATTACATTGGCACATCGACTCCATGTAAACTTTTCATTGTCTCTGTGTTAACTACAAAAATGTGAATTTGTGAAAACTGGCACGCCATGCGAATGCGTTTTCCGTCAGAACACCTTCCATATTCAACTTAGGAAGAAAGCGCAATGCCTCTCGCAGTTCAAAAAGCTTGCGCTACGTCCTACGCCTTCCCTAATCAACTTACGGAAAAAGCTTAACTGATGTGACGCCAGTTCCATTTTTTTCCGTAACTTGAATATGGAAGTCGGTCTCGCGGAAGCTAGATATTTTACTTAACTTTAAATATGGATTTTTTTTTAGTTTTTTTTTTTTACACAAAAGCATCAATTCACTTCAGAAGGCCTTTATTAATCCCCTGGAGCTACGAGGAGTACATTTATGATGGATGGATGCAGTTTCTTCAGGTTCATACTCTTTGATTTCGCTCACTGCGATTATAAATCTCGGATGCGTCAGGGTATAATATATCTTCGATTGTGCTCATCAGAAACAAGAAAGTCATATACACCCAGGATGGCTTGAGGATGAGTAAAGCTTGGGGTCATTTTTATTTGAAAGTGAACTAATCCTTTAAAATTATATACTGTTGCTTTGCGTTGGGGTGCTTCTTACCCTTACTTGGTTTATTGTCCGATGATGTCTAACCGACTATATATTATTATACCTGATATATTTCTATAAAATAGACTTGTACATACACGTCACAATGTGCAGCCAGTGAAAGCTTTACCATATACTGTGGCTAAACTAGGGTCGGTAGTCGCACATAGTAAATAGGTTTGTTCCAGTTTGTGCTGATGATGTTTGGAATTTATTCTTCACTGAACTTGAGTGCAATCTGTAGCCCTCACTCATTTACCCAGTTACCAGGACAACCACACTGGCCCTAGTAACCAATCTGGTTTCCATGGGAACTATTGCAGACTAGTCTCTTCATTGTCAGTGTCAGGAATTAGAAAACAGGAGAAAATATTGCCCAAGTGCACAGGACAAGTGGCTTGCACTCTTACAGAAACCTGAGTCTTTTGATACAGTATTTTCACTAACAATTTTTTTTTTTTTTAGTTTCCATTAACAGATATTTAAGGCAGCGGCCTGTGATAGATGCTATTTGCACTAAGTGTAAATAGTAGGTAGATGCTATACTTGCAATACTTTTAGCACCTCAGTGTATTGTTGAGTATTATAAAACAGTATGCAATAATTACAACATATCCAGTATTTATGATTTTATTTATTAAACGGATGCTGCCTTAATGGGACATTACTTGTCCCTATCAACAAAAAAGCATCCACTACACCTAGTCCAAACCCTACTCGTAAAACACTTTGTTCCCATATAATAACGGGTTAGTACCCTCATGTCATTCAACACCCGTAAGTCTTTAGTTCATCTTCGGAACACAAATTAAGATATTTTTGATAAAATCTGAGAGTTTTTTTTAAATTTTCCATTGAAAGCAACAAAATTACCACATTCAAGGTCCATAAAAGTTAAGTAAAGTAGTAGAGACATCGTTAAAATAGTCAACGTGACTACAATATTTACGTGACTGCAATATTATGAAGTGACAAGAATACTTTGTGCACAAAAACAAAACAAAAATAATGACTTCTCTCACCTGCCATTCTGCTAAGCTATTTACATTGCAGAGCTTCCATGTTTAAATCCGAACGGCAACTCATTATTGGCCGGCCAATACTGAGCCCGCATTCAGACGTAAACAAGGAATCTCTGCAACGTAAATAGCGTATGAGAATGACAGGGGAGAGATGAATTTGTTGAATAAAGTCGTTATTTTTGTTTTGTTTTGGCGCACAAAAAGCATTCTCGTCGCTTCATAACATTAAGGTTGAACCACTTCAGTCACGTTGAATATTTTAACGATGTCTTTACTACTTTTTTGGACCTTGAATGTGGTAATTTCGTTGCTTTCAATTGAGGATATAAAAGAAAAAACCCTCTCAGATTTCATCAAAAATATCTTCATTTGTGTTCTGATCTTGCGGGTTTGGAACATGAGGGTGAGTAATTAATGACAGAAATTTCTTTTTTTGGGTGAACTAACCCTTTAAATACCAGTTAGGCAATTTATTTCCACTTTTTGAATATTTTCTTAATTTTTATTTAAAGCGCCTCTCTGAGCTTATATGCGATGGGAAAAGGGAGAAGAATAAGTTGGTAAAAAAGGCAGATTCTGTCACGACCATGCTAAACTCATCGGTTCCTCGCCTCCGTTCACAATCCCCCCAATACTAATCATAGACACCTGATTTGTGGTCATTATGAACACTATTTATAGGGGGCTCTATATATAGCCGGCAATCTTGGCCTAATGGTTATAGAGTCAGACTGATAATCTGAAGGTTGCAGGTTTGATTCTCAATACCTCTGAGACATCCTCACCACTGGCTTTCAACATTTTATTCGCAACTGATCTGCCCATCTTTGAAACCTCACCATTTGTTTGTTTGTAGTGGTGGTGGTGGTGATTTACACAAGGACAATGAAAGAGTTGGAATTCATTCATGTCTGTCAAAACTCATATCAATGTGCATGTCAAACTTAAAACTTAAGTGATTGATTGCATGTGTATTTCAATTTGGAAACACAAAAAAGCTTTTGTAACAATAAATGTATTTATAATAACAACTTGATTTTTTTTGTGTTTATATTGTATGTCATGAAATGAACACATGTCCACACAAACACATTCACAGACTGTCAAAACCCTGAAAAAAATCCCTGCAGAAAATGTCTGTCAAAATTCTCCAGGCTTCTTCCGAATTAATAATAGAGTGCGCAAACTACTTTGTCATTTTGTGTTAGCTCTTAACCTTAGCAATCAATCTTTTTCTGAAAAAGGGAACAGAGAAATAAAATGACATGCGAGGGTAGGGAAAGCTCCAATTATTGTGCAGATGAATGTTTCTTGTGCCGGTTTAGTGTGGCTTAGCTATTTTCGGAATGATATCATACCCACCGTCTTCATTAAGTGGCTGCCATTTAAATCAGTGGGTGCTAAAATGGATTGGCAACAGATGGTGAAAGGATATGACTGTTAACACAGTTGCTTAGTAACACAATCAGCCTCTGAAATGAGAGCCATTGGCTTCTTTGCATTTTTCAATGGAAGGTGAGAGTACAATAGGTTCCCATCATGCACAAGAAGCTTGGGTGAATTGAAATCTCTGGCATGTATGTTGTACAAATATCTGTTGCATCTTGAGTGTATAATTGAATGAATTTAAACACTAGGTAAGAATTATTTTCATTTTAGGACAGCTAC
>RJVU01059915.1:3777256-3799694 GCA_003731715.1 Anabarilius grahami
CATTGCATTCTGTACTGTGCAAGACGACCAGCAGATGGCGCCATAGAAAATGAATTATGATACATTGTGATATGTATTTAACAGCATATTGTTACACTCTCTTTGATTAAAAAACAACAACAACAAAAACACTTTGTCACGGTTCAAAGATTATTTATTTTTAAACTTTAAAATAAAAAATATATATTTTATTAAATATTCTTTTACCAGTGCCACATCATATAAATAATAATCCTAAACCATTGTCATATGCTTATGAGCACTCACTTTTAAAGAGTTGACAATATGATATTGTGTATAACATAAAACAGTTAAATCAGGAATAAATATTTTTGTTTCTGCTTTGTTACCAAAAAGCCTAAATAACAGATCTGGCCATTCTGGACCATATTATTATATTATATTATATTATATTCAAGCTTCAGAAAAGGACGTACGCACACCAAAAAAGTATCATAAAAGTGTTCCATACAAGCNGGACATAAGCACACCATAAAAGTATTATAAAAGTGGTCCATGCGAGCTAAGTAACTTTGTCTGAGAAAAAGACCAAAACGGACAAAAGTAAGTCCTTTTTAAAGCTTGAAAGCTTCAGTACCTGTTCATTATAATTCAATGCAGGTTCCACAGAAGATGATGACAAAATGTCATTTTTGGGGGAACAATTCTTTTAAGGAGGCACAAGAAAGAAGGAACACGTTTAGCGATCAAGGAACTGTGGTAATAGCAGCTCACTCTCTGAGACCGTAACTCTGCGACATATGTGCAAATGCACTGGTGACCTCTCACTTCATGTATCCACATCAGGATCAAAAGAAAAACTGAAGGTCTGACCAGTCAAATCTTTCACAGATAATTTGCTTTAAATTCCCACTGAAGTGCCTTGAAACATGCAGCATTATTCAATATGTTGACGTAATTTCCACTGAAAGAGGAAGACAAGGTTGCACATATCGAACAGCTATTCCCCTTTTTTAAAATAGCAGATAGTGTTTCGTTTCACAGCTTGTTAAAGCTGCAGTTTTCTCCTAATCTCTAACCATTTCTCCTCCTATCTATCTCTTTCATACCGCTTTAAAATATAGCATTCTGTGCAGAATTCAAATGGGTCCGTTATGTTTTGTGGTCTGCGCCGACTCATGCATATGATCCACTTTGTGCTCTTGTGTCTCTGGACCGGAGCAGACTGTGTGCACATGCACTTCAGCGGTTCACGTGAAACCAGACGTCATTCCCTCCAATGGAAAGCATATTTACACCATCTTAATCATTCCCTATCCCCTATTTACTGTATTATGTGCCATTCTCCATGTAGAAAATAGTAAATGTGAGACCAAGTGACCGATTTTAGCCACAGCTTCAGCGTCTATTCAAAATGTAGGGGGTGGGATTTTAGATTCTAGAGACCATTTGATTGGACAGAAAATATGATGAGAAGCTGAAGTGCCGAGTGATGTCATCAAAATCATTGACCATTTTGGTGGTAGTGAGAGTGATTTCACACCTGTCTCATTTAGTTTGGTTGAATCGCACTAGAGTTCGTTGTCCCCCTTGGTGCGGTTCGTTTGGGCAGGTGTGAATGCAGCAATCGCACTTAGGTGCACACCAAAAGCGGACCAAACAAGCGAACCGAGACCTCCTGGAGTGGTTTGCTTGAGAAGTGAAAGCAATCTGAACCAAAAAAACAAATGATATCATAATTCATAACGAGAAATGTATAAAAAGCAGTAGTGTCTGATGTAAAAAGCAGTAGTGTCTGTGAGTGAGCACATTTAGTTACTGTGGTTGAAAACCAAAGAGCGCCACTTCATCTTAAAATGTATGTAAATGCGCTTCTCTGTGCAAGAATGCTGCAAGAATTATCTGGACTCAAAACTCAAGTCACAAACAGTGTGACGAGCAGGGCGGGCGAGAGCCGTGAGGGAACGGCGCGAGGCCGGTGACGCGAGTGTTAATGATCGTCACCTGTGAGGCGCACCGGCCTCGAGTCCCTCACGGAGGAGCTCCGGGAGCATAAAAGGAGGAGCGACGACAGTGAAGGACGAGAGAGGACCAGGCCTGGACTTTATTTTATGTTTTCTTATGTTTGTGTGGCCGGCAGACGTCCGCGTGGGTCTGCCGGCATTACTTTCGTTTTGTGTTTGTTTATTTTGAGATTAAAGTTTTGTTTGAATGTTCGCCGGTTCCCGCCTCCTTCTTCCTGTATATACGACCTGTGTTACAAACAGGATCTTGCAAAGTCACCCACACGATGCAGAAAAAAAAGAAGAAAAAAAAACTTTCTCATCAGCTCATCAGAAGAAAAGACATGTTAACTGCAAAAGAAAAATTAAGAAGTGTAAAACCATCAGGAACCTTTTAGTCTCTAGCAGCACCATTTTCCAGAACTGTAACCTACCTGGAGTCTCCAGAAGTGCAAGCGGTGTCAGAATCTCAGAGACTTAGGTTAGGTAAAGAATCCTAAAAAATGACCCCCACTTAATAAGACTGTTTTTTTTTTACAGGCTTTATAGACAGATTGAGAGTGACTCTTGAAGGACCAGCACCACATCCTCTTTTACCACTGTTTGGAGAATTTATACTGATGTACTGTTTGTACATCAAAAATTCCATACATTGCATTTTTTATTGTGCAAGACTACCAGCAGATGGCGCCATAGACAATGAATTATGATACATTGTAATACAATAAAAAACTAAACAAAAAAACACAGGAATGAATATTTTTGTTTCTGCTTTGTTACCAAAAAGCCAAAATAACAGATCCTGCTATTCTAGACCATATTATATTTTATTATATTCAAGCTTCAAAAAAGGACTTAAGCACACCATAAAATTATCATAAAAGTCTTCAAAACAAGCTATACAGTTGCATGAAAAAGTATGAAAATGTGAATAATTTTAACAAAATAAGAGAGATCATACAAAATGCATGTTATTTTTTTATTTAGTACTGTCCTGAGTAAGATATTTTACATAAAAGAGGTTTAAGTGTAATCCACAAGACTAAAAATATGGGAATTTATTAAAATAACCCTGTTCAAAAGTTTGGGAGCCATTGGTTCTTAATACTGTGTGTGGTTACCTAGATGATCTACTTTTTTTTTTTTGTGATGGTGTCAGGGATCTAAGAGGGAGGACTCAAATGCAGGATGAGTGTTACAGGTTTATAGACAAGACAAGACTTAAGACGAGATATTGAGGGTGAGGTGGTGAACACAGTCCATACAGTAGGTAAGGGTGAGGCACGATGACAAGCAAGCTGAGGGAATGGCCGCTGAGATCAGCCCAGGGTGTAAACAGGCTGGTGAGCTTTGGTAGGTGTGCAGTACAAGGCCAATAGATGCAGCGAGAGCCAGACAGGATCACACAGCGCAAGGCCAATAGATGCAGATTCACGGGGCACGAACAGGCACTGCACCGGTCTTGCTGCTTGGCAGGGAGAGAGGGCGGCCAGAGAAGCTCAGCTTGCTGGATAGGACTCTGCACAGCAAACAGGACTCGACAAGACAGGGCAGAAGGTCAGGAACAGGCAGAACAAGACAACTAGTATAACAAAAGACTAAAAGTAACTACTACAAAAACACTACAGACTTTAGTAACCAGAAGACTAGAACACAGAGGCATGAGGTTTAACGAACTGGCAAAGACATGAGGGAAAGAGGGCAAAGAACATGAGGAACAGGTGACAACACTTAGACTAACGAGGACTCAACAAGAAAGTGAGCAGAGAACATAAGGAACAGGTGAGCACACTCATACAAACGAGGACTGAACAACGACTAAACAAGGGGCGTGGTAACAGCAAACAAGGAGGTGGGAACAGAGGAGCACATGGCAAACACAAACAAAGACAAAGCCATGTGCTGACACACAACAGATACACATTAAACAAAGACAAGACTGACAAGGCTGCCAGGGCAGAACCCTGGCATGTGCTCAGGGCCTGGAGCCAACACTGGATCTTCTCTTTCTAGAGCTAGAGCGAGCTATGCAACTACTTGCTCAGGAGCTGGAGCGGGCTCTGTGAACGCACTCTCTGGAGCGGGCTTAGGAATTGCATCTCCCTTGGGAACAATTTCCTCTGAAGCAGGCTCGGGAACTGCTCTCATCAGAGCAGGCTCTGGGGCTGCTCTTTCTGAAGTGGGCTCTTGGACTGCATCTTCCACTGAAGTGGGTTCAATAACAGCCTTCACAGCAACGGACTTGAGAACAGCTCTTTCTGCTGCGAGCTCAGGAACAACCTCATCTGAAGCAGGCTGGGGAACTGCTCTCTCTGGAGCAGACTCTGGAATTATACTTCCAGGAATTTCATACTTTGTGGACACAACAGGAATCTTTACTGTGGACATGACAGGAATCTTTGCTGTGGACATGACTCTTTACAGTGGACATAAGACTTGTAAGACATTCAGAAAAGGATGTCGGACCACTTGGGGCTTGATATTGGAGAATAGTAGACTGCCCTGCATGGGTCGTTCTCTTCTTCCGCTTGCGACGGGTCGATGGTGTGTGCCTGACCGGCTCTGTAGTATCTGCAGCTAACTTGGCCACCTCAGGTGGAACAGCAGTGATCTCCATCAACTCAACAGTGAATGAAGCTGACTCAGCAAACTCTGAAGTAACAAGAACAGACTTAATTGATTGAGGGACAACACTTGACTTGACAGACTCAGGAATAACAGGAAAATTCTTGGCAGATACTGGGAAAACAGTGGTTAATTCAACAGACTCAGGAGTGGCTGACTTGATAACCTAAGAAAAGACAGCAGTTGACTTGACTGGCTCTGGAGTCACACAAGAGGTCTCCATGGGCAGGACAAGGCTGGCTAGAACACCCACTTCTGGCGTGACATGAATGCCAAGCAGTCTTGAAATTGATTCCACTGGACTAGATGCTTCAAAAACTGCTGTGCTTGGGGCTTTAGAAATAAGGGTATTAGGCTGGAAAGCCCAGACCTCTCCTTCCCTCCGCTCTCGATGGGTCGATGTTATGTGCTTGACCGCCTCTGTAGTATCTGCAGCTAACTCGGCCAACACAGACGGCATAGCAGTTAACCCCAACGACTCAGCAGTGACAAAAACGGCTCCAGCAGGCTCAGAAATGACAGGAACAGACTTAGACTGAGAGATGACTGTGGTAGACTTCTCTGGCTCTTGGACAGCAGAAGTAGACATGACTGTTTCTTGAATGACAGGAGTTGACTCAGATTGGGAAGTAACTGGAACAGGAACTGACCTGATGGACTGAGAGATGACTGTGCTTGACTTGACTGGCTCCTGGATGTGGATGATTCAGGAAAGGTAGAATCGGATTCAGTTTACTCAGAAGTGACTGGAACTGACTTGATTGCTTGGGAGATGACAGTGGTTGACTTGACTGGGTCAGAGGTGACTGGAACAGTCTCTGCAGACTATGAGGTAGATGTGGTGGACTCGATCACCTTCTTTCTGAACCTTAGCTTCTTGGTAGAAGTCAGAGGAGGATCATAAACTTGACTTGACAGACAAGGAAGGGCGGAAGAATTGCTGCAGGCAGATACAGGTTGACTTGACACTCCCTGCTGGCTGCGATGATCAAGATACCTGGAGAAACCCCAGATGTCTTGCACACTTTGTAAAGTTGTTGAGATCTCATATAAACTTTAAGAGGAAACAAATGTGAGAGCTTCCAAATCTTTAGCTGAGTAGAAATGTCTGAGCACAATGTGTGATGTTACTGAGATCTCTTCTAAATCTTTAAAAGAGACCATTGTGAGAGTGTTAGAGACAAGTGTGAGAAGCAGGACACTCAAGCAAAAGTCTCCATTTGATGTTAATGTAGCCTCATTTATGTCTAGCAGAAACATTTGAGATGTTAAAGTTTTTTTCTCCCCTTTGGGTAGCTTATATCTCATTCATCTACACCATTTCAATCAAGCACAATACACGCATTCTCATATTTGAAGTATAGTGTAGACAGAGTTTTGTTGCACAATGACTTAACAGAGGAAACCATGATGACCTATATTTACATGCATGCAAAATGGGTTGTACAAGACAAACTTTGCAATGTTAAATGAAGAAAAAAAGGTTATGCAACAACCATGAAGCACTGGTACACTAGTATTACATTTATTAAAAAGAAAGTATTTATCTTAGCCTAAACATCTTACATTTGTCGAATACCTTGTTTGGAATATGCACTACACCAAAAGACAAAGCTGATACCTAAATAAAACATATAAGAGAATAATCATTTCTTAGTATCCCGAGCTTAGAGAAAGCTATGTCAGAACCATAGCCTTGTGGGCAGCACATCAACATTGAGGCACAGCAGCTCCTCCGACAGCACAAGTTTGAGTCCCAGCTAAAGGTACTTTCCTGCTCCTGTTCCCTTCTCGCCTCTCCCATTGTTTCCTGTCTCTCATCCTACGGTCCTGGGCTAGATTTCCCAAAACCTTCTTAACTCTACGTCGTTCTTAAATTATACCTTAAGCTGTACCTTAACATTAATACGTGTTTCCCGAAACGTTTTTAGTTAAGTATACCTTCTGTAAGTCATAATTGCGTAAGGTTGGTCCGGACCACTCTTAGTTACCTTATCACTGTTGATAGTCAATACGAATATAATTCGGAAGCTGTAATACACCCAGTGTTCAAATAGGATAATGACAAAGAATAAAATGAAAAGATTCACTGCTAAATTCAAATGTGCTTTAGCGCTGATCCAGAGACAGACGTGCGCTCCGCGCTTGTCATGTATCGCAACTATTCGGTGGTTTAACCTCATCAGGTTTATTTTAGGTTTCAGACATTTAAATACACATTTGAATTAAGTAGGCTACTGCATAAAAAAGACATTTAAAGTTTGTTAAAATTAGTAGTCAATAGTCAATAGCAATAGTCTGAATTGCTGCAAACTCATCGCGCAACAAAACACATTCACTTACACATATTTTACAACCGGATTATATCATAAAATTCATGATATAGTTAACAAGTTTGTGAATATTTTGAATAAAAAATGATAAAACGATATAAACGTGATACCTACCTGTCTGTCAGCTGCATGCACGTGTCTCCAAGGAATTAAAACTTTGTTCTAAACTAACGGTCGCCTTAAACTCACGCTGATGGGGGCTCCGCGCCCCCAGAATATAGATAAATTACAATATAGATTTAGTTTGCAATTTGGATTACTTTTATAACATCCCATGAGTCCTGATAAATGCAATTTCTACTTCTGAAGTGCTTCTTTTTATAAAGAACACTTATTTCTCACATAATGCAATAAAGCAGCCCCTGTATAGAGTGAATTATCGATTCTCAAGCCATCAATATCAACCAATTCAGCACTGCTGCCATGGACAGCAACTGGTAACGTCGCACTTAAGAAGATATACCTTAAGCAACCTCCTAAGGGATAGTCCGGGGAACATGCCTAGAAACAATATATCTTCAGGTAAGGTCTACCTTTAGAGTCTTCGTAGCGCGCTAAGAGACAACGTTATCGGGAAATTCAGCCCAGTCCATTAACCCTCTGGGGTCTGAGGATTTTTGGGGCCCTGGAGAAGTTTTGACATGCCCTGACATTTGTGCTTTTTTCAGTTGTTCATAAACATATAAATGACACAAGTGTCATTACACTGTATTCAGCACAAACTAGGCTTCCATAATATGTGAGGAACATGTATGTACATGTTTGCATTTTTTAAAGAATAACGTTTATGCGTGGTTATTGAAAAAACAAAACTTAAGTCACTGAAATAAGGCCAAAAAAAGTATATTAAATCTGTGTTCATAAGACCTCTGGGTATTGGAGGTTGTAGACTAGAGTTTTTGCTTCAGAATTATGTAAAAATTATGCTGCCTACTCCTTCATATAAAACAATATATTGATTTAGTTTTTGTAAGACACTTTTTGTCAAGAGAAACAGTATGCATGGAGGCGTGAGTCATCATGAATAATGGCTCATTTACACCTGAGAAGACAACAGAATTGAATAGTAATGAGCTGAAATTACTTGCATATTAATGAGCTCTTTCAGTCAGGTAGGCTGTGAAAAAAACCCTCTGTAATCATGTCTCAGCTCAATTTAAAATAATGGTATTCTATTATATTCTTTAAAATATAATGTATTTCTGTGATGCAAAGTGTCTGAACAATTATGTTACCTCTATGGCATTTCATATAGGCTTTTAGCTTAAAAGCATGCACATTTGGAGAAATATTGATGATTCTTATATGCTTATGTCAAATTTCTATACAGAGGAGTAATATTTATTCTATATTTATTCTCATCACTATGAGTGCTGGATACTGTGTTTTCAATTCATACTCGCTCTGTACACCTTTAGGCCACAAATCCATATAAAGAAGAAGAAGAACCAGGAACTAACTGCATGTCTTCTAGAGCTCGCTAACCATGGCTTTAACATCCAGATAAACACTTTTCAAGATAATAAATACACGATTGAAACTATGTCTGCATGTATTGACTGAATTTGCGTCTGAATAGCGCTCGCTCCGTGGGCGTGGCCACATTAGCGGATAATGACCTGAATTACGGACTTCTGACATGGCTCTCTTTTCATACAGATTACATAAACACAGAAGGTTTGTTTTCGATTTGACTTGCACGATTTAAAAGCTGACATCTCAACGTTTCTTTTGACATAAGTGTAATTTTTTTGTCACTAGAATTCACTAAGTTACAGTTCATTTTCTGAGAACTATCAGATTGGACTTCGTTCAGAGGGAGAAGAGAGATCACGCATCATGTTAGTTTTCTTTATTTTACAAAAAGCACAACATTTTGTTTTTACTCTGAGTGTACACAAATGAAAGAAGATATTCCACAGATTAAAATGGTGTATAACTCTTTATTGTATGTGTAACATTGACGGAGTATTTTGAGTCTCTTTCACACTGGTAAGAAAAAAACCGCGGTGGTATCGCCGGCGTGACCGTCAGACCTCAGAATGTTAAACCCAATGTCATAAAAAAAATAATAAAAAAAAGCAACCTCTGAAAATATTTTTACAATAAAGAGTTCCCTTTCGAGGGAACTCACGCTATGTCCGATAGGATCGCTTTGGGAATGCCCCCAGCTTGATAGCGTCTGTTGCACGACTGTCAACTAGTCCAATGGTGAGAGTGAACGTCACGGGCGGGTGACGTAACGACCAGGAAAGGATAAATACACATCCGGCGAGACCGGCTTCAGCTTTTCTGCCTCAGCTCTATATGAAATAGTCTTGTCTATTTATTGTTGTCTGTCACGTTACCATACAGCTTCAATATCACAGTTATAATGGCAAACACTCAAGCATTTAAACCGTGTGCTCCTCCCTGCCTTTCTCCTCGATGCCCTGCTTGCACCATCTGGCCTGTTCAGCGACGCAGTCACATCTGTCATCGACAGGTTCCAGGAAGCTAAAAAGCAGGCGGAGGCGTTCAAAAAGTATTTACCATGCCGCTATCCACCTTCTGGGGCTGCTGGGCGTGAGCAGCCCCAGCCGTATAGCTCCTCGTACCGAGCGCAGCTGAAAGAGAGTGTCGCCTCTCGTGCTCCACCCCAAAGACAAGGTGGGCCGGGACGGCACCTTTAGCCCAAGCCTTCCAAGCCGAAGTCCTGAGGGTTTTGCTTCAGGCGAAGAAGGCTGGGCAGAAGAAGTCCTGATGCCAGTGTTTGAGCGCAGCGGTTCCCACCAAATTAGTGACGCAGTGTTCAGAACAACACGACACTGCGTCACATTCTCTGAGGAGGATAAATTTACATCAAAAATGTGCTGTGAACAAAGAACCAGAGGCCAGCCTCAAGAGGCTGGTTCCCTTAGTAGATTTTCTGGTAGAGTGGGAATCTCTTCAAAATATCTCATGTTGAGGCCTGCAGATTATAGAGGAAGGTTACAAAATCCAGTTTTGGTGCCGTCCACCTCTATTCAAAGGAGTGCTGCAAACGTCAGTGCTTCCACAGCAGGCTTTGGTGTTGGAACAAGAAATAAAAACCTTATTAGCAAAGGAGGCTATAGTGAGGGTTCCGGTTGCCAACAGGGAGTCGGGGTTTTACAGCCGGTATTTCTTGGTTCCAAAAAAGGATGGGGGGGTTGCGCCCTATTTTAGATCTACGTCATCTGAATCGAGCAGTACAAAAGCTAAAATGCAAGATGCTGACGAAAAGTCAAATCGTGACTCAAATCAAATCCCAGGATTAGTTTGTCACAATAGATCAAATACGCATACTTCCATATCTCCATCCTTCCACAGCACAGGAAGTTCCTGAGGTTCGCTTTCGGGGGTGAAGCGTACCAATTTCGGGTTTTTCCGTTCGGCCTAGCTCTCTCACCCCGCACATTCACAAAATGCATAGATGCAGCACTGGCCCCGCTCAGGCTGCAGGGCATATGCATCCTGAATTATATCGATGACTGGTTGATTTTAGCACAGTCAGAGGAGATGGCGGTTCGGCATTGAGATGTCGTTCTCACACACATTCAGAAATTGGGGTTAAGACTGAATGCCAAGAAAAGCGTGCTTACTCCACAACAGAGGACCACTTTTCTTGGCGTGGTTTGGGATTCAGTGACAATGCGAGCATGTCTCTCTCCAGCTCGCATCACTGCTATTCTATCAGCCGTAAAAGAATTGAAGCTAGGCCAGTCACGCACTGTAAAACAGTTTCAGAGACTGATGGGTCTGATGGCAGCAGCATCCAATGTGATACCTTTTGTGTTGCAAGCCTTTTGTCCTCCTCCATTTGTTACCCCAGACCAGGAGAAACTGAATCTGCTGTGTCTAGTGCGAGCACTGTACACATATGTCTACAGAGCTGCCCTGTGGAGGAACCAGGACGTCCTTTCCTGGTTGTGACGTCACCCGCCCGTGACGTTCACTCTCGCCATTGGACTAGTTGCTGCCACCATTGCTAGTTGCTGCCGCGCTGTTTGAGCTAGAGCTCCGTCGAGCTGATTCCTAATTGCTTGTTTTTGTCTCTTAAAATCAAACTTATAACTTATCACTCTTTCTTTTTCGGCGGGGGAACACATACCCTACATTATTTTTAAAAAAAAACACTCGGATTACCTTGATATCGCTAGTTTTATCCGACTTCCTGAACATTCGCTATTAGCTTTAGCCCGTTAGCACTAGCGGCGTGGTAACGCTAGCGTTTGTACTCTTCTCTCACTATATTATTGTTCATCTATTCTAATGGCGAGTGTATCGGATGCTTCTCTACCTTTGTGTGCAGGTGAGGACATGTTTGAGCTGCATGCGGTGCAGTTGGAACTGGAGGCCGTGGAGCGACAGATTCGGACCCTTCTCGAGAAGCAGGCCGAGCTACGCGAGCGGCAGACAGCGCTGGAAACATCCCGTGCTGACGCTCACCAATCCTCGGTAAGTCTGCAGCGCGATATTAACACTCCTGCTTCCTCTACGCCATGTGTTTCTCTGCACAGGGCCCGAGCACACAGAACGCGTTCATCCCAGCCCTCGTTTACTCCGGCGCCGTCTCACCAGGGACCTTGGGTTCTTCAGCAGCGGAAGACGCGAGCCAGGCCTCGGACCAGGACCTCTCCTCCTCCGCCGCCCCCGGTCTTCAAGGTCTCGACACGGAACCGCTTCTCCCCTCTTCGCGAGGCGGAACGCGACGCCGTGGTCATCGGAGACTCCATCGTCCGCCACGTCCACGCTACCACAGCCAAAGGTAAGGTGCGCAGTCACTGTTTTCCTGGTGCTCCTGTTCTCGATGTCGCTGCGCAGATTCCCGCGATCCTCAAAGGTGCTGAGACCATCGAAGCTGTTGTTCTGCACGCGGGGGTGAACGACATCAGGCTGCGGCAGACGGAGGTGCTGAAGCAGGACTTCAGGAGCCTGATCGAGATGGTACGAGCCACATCGCCCGCGACGAGGATCATCGTGTCCGGACCGCTTCCGACGTACCGACGTGGACATGAAAGGTTCAGTAGATTATTTGCTTTAAATGAATGGTTGATGTCTTGGTGGAATGAACAGAAGCTGCTCTTTATAAATAATTGGAATCTTTTCTGGGAGCGACCTAGGCTCTTCCGTGCTGATGGCCTCCACCCCAGCAGAATCGGAGCTGATCTTCTGTCAGAGAACATCTCCAAGACGCTTCGCACCGTATGACTAGTAAGTCAAACCTCAAATCACAGTCTGTGTTCTACCCACTTAATTGATAGAAATGTGAGTGTAGTTCAGTCTATAGAAACGGTGTCTATTCCCCGAATAGTGAGGTTTAACAATAAAAATAAAGGATCTAGAAAAAACCTGATCGTGATCAAACCAGAAATTCGCAAAATTACAGAACAAAAACAATTTCTAAAGCTAGGACTACTAAACATTAGATCACTGACACCTAAGGCGGTTATTATAAATGAAATGATCACAGATAATAGTCTTGATGTAGTTTGCCTTACTGAAACATGGCTTAAACCAAATGATTATTTCAGTCTTAATGAGTCTTGTCCACCTGGCTACTGTTATAAAAATAAATGCCGTCCGATTGGCCATGGCGGTGGTGTAGCAACAATCTATAGATATATTCTTAACGTTACTCAGAAAACAAACTACAGATTTAATTCATTTGAAATTCATTTGAAATATTACACTCTCAGATATAAGTAAAAAGTCGCTACTATCTCTTGCTTTAGCTACCGTTTATAGACCTCCAGGGCCTTATGCTGATTTCCTAAAAGAGTTTGCAGACTTTCTCTCAGACCTATTGGTCAATGTCGATAAAGCGCTGATTGTTGGAGATTTTAACATTCATGTTGACAATACAAATGATGTGTTAGGGGCTGCGTTTACAGATTTATTAAACTCCTTTGGGGTCAAACAAAACGTCACTGGACCCACTCACCGTCTTAATCATACACTAGATTTAATTATATCACATGGAATCAATCCAACCGTTATAGAAATTGTACCGCAAAGTGATGATGTCTCTGATCACTATCTTGTAACCTGCCTGATCTGTCTCAGCTGCTCATTGTACCTAAACACACAAATGATCTTGAGAAAACGACTAGCACCATGTGCACCATTTTCACTAGTACATTAGATACTGTTGCACCGATGAGATTAAAAAAGGTTAGAGAGAAAAATACTGTACCTTGGTACAACAGTATTACTTGCGCTATCAAAAGAGAAACTCGTAATCTAGAATGCAAATGGAGACAAACTCGTTTAGAGGTCTTCAGAATCGCGTGGAAAGACAGCTCGTCCCGTTACAGAAAGACTCTAAAAGCAGCAGGGCCGAGCATCTCCGCAAACTTATAGAAAATAACCAAAACAATCCACGGTTCTTGTTTAGTACAGTGGCTAGATTAACAAATAAACAGACATCACCAGAACAAAACATTTCATTGACTTTATGAATCTCTTTACTGAGAAAATCGAAAGTATCAGAAATACAAGTGTAAATGTACAACCTTTAACAGAGTTTTATGATTCAGCCTCAATTATCGCCCCTCAAGAACAGTTGCAGTGCTTTACAACTAAAGGACAGGAAGAGCTAAATAAACGTATCACTGCGTCTAAACCAACAACATGTTTATTAGATCCAATACCCACTAAACTACTGAAAGAATTGTTACCTGTAGCAGAAGAGCCTCTTCTCAATATTATCAACTCGTCTTTATCTCTAGGTCACGTCCCAAGACCGTTCAAGCTAGCAGTTATTAAGCCTCTCATTAAGAAACCACAATTAGATCCAAATGTATTAGCAAATTACAGACCCATTTCAAATCTTCCATTTATGTCTAAAATACTAGAAAAAGTGGTGTCGGCCCAATTGTGCTCCTTCTTGTAAAAAAACGCTATCTATGAAAAATTTCAGTCAGGATTCAGATCTCATCATAGCACATAAACTGCGCTCATTAAAATTACAAACGACTTACTTCTAGCTTCTGACCAAGGCTGTATCTCAATACTAGTGTTACTTGATCTCAGTGCTGCGTTCGACACGATAGATCATAAAATACTCCTAGATCGACTACAAAATTACACTGGTATTCAGGGACAGGCATTACGGTGGTTTAGGTCGTACCCATCAGACCGTCACAATTTTGTTTATATAAACGGGGAAAAATCTAAGATAACGATAGTAAACTATGGAGTGCCGCAAGGATCTGTGTTAGGCCCTCTGCTATTTTCAATATACATGCTGCCACTCGGCAATATTATAAGAAAACATGGAATTAGTTTCCACTGCTATGCCGATGATACTCAGTTATATTTCAACACAACCAGATGAAATCTCTAAATTATCCAATCTGACAGATTGTGTTAAAGAAGTAAAACATTGGATGACTAGTAATTTTCTTCTATTAAATTCAGATAAGACTGAAGTATTACTTATTGGGCCAAAAACTTGTACACAGAATCTCTCAGACTACAATCTGCATTTAGAAGGATGTACTGTTACTCCATCCTCGACAGTTAAAGACCTGGGTGTTATATTAGACAGCAACTTGTCCTTTGAAAATCATATTTCATATGTTACAAAAACAGCCTTCTTCCACCTCAGAAACATTGCTAAGATACGGAATATGTTATCTATTTCTGATGCAGAAAAGTTAGTTCATGCTTTCATGACGTCTCGATTAGATTACTGTAATGCATTATTAGCTGGTTGTCCTTTTTCCTCAATAAACAAGCTACAATTAGTACAATGCAGCTGCTAGAGTTCTTACCAGGTCAAGAAAATATGATCATATAACACCAATTTTATCATTTCTACACTGGTTACCCACTAAGTTCCATATCGATTATAAAGTATTGCTAATGACCTATAAGGCTCTAAATGGTTTAGCTCCTGTGTACTTAACTGATCTTCTATCACCCTACAATCCTTCACGCTCTTTAAGATCACAAAACTCTGGATTTCTGGTTGTACCTAGGATAGCTAAGTCCACTAAAGGAGGGAGAGCGTTTTCACATTTGGCTCCGAAACTCTGGAATAGCCTTCCTGATAATGGTAGGGGCTCAGACTCGCTCACCCAGTTTAAATCTAGATTAAAGACGCATCTCTTTTAGCCAAGCATTCACATAATGCCTCTCATACCAGATCAATTGCACATGACTATCTTTGCTTAATGTTATGAACAGCAGCTACGCTAATTATTCTCCATTTGCTTTTCTGTTTTACCTCGGGACACCCGTCATTTTTAGGTGAACTAACCCTTTGAGTGGAAAATTATCTGAACTCGAAACTCATCAAGTCACAAACAGGATCTTGAAATTCACCCACACGCTGCAGAAAAAAAAAAAAACACATTCTCGTCAGCTCATCATCACCGTTTACAAATCTGTTGATCAGAAACAAATGCTCAAACTTTTTATTAACAATACAATATTTATTACATTTACAATAATAATGGCTTTGTGTACATACACAGTAATGCATTTCATAACACTAAAAAATGCACCAGTTCGTAGTATTTGTCAGGTTACTAATGCAGTATGCAGCATGGCTAATTTCTTAATAGTTTTTAGTAACTTATCAACAAAAATAAATTAATTTGTTTAAATAAAAAGTTCAAATATCCTTTAATCAAAATTTAATATTTCCCCACATTACTTTCATGTTTAGAAAAAAATGTTGTGGTTAACACATCACCACAAGCATGGGTGACACTCATGACACAACAGTAGGCTACTCATATCAACCACATATGATCTTTGTCATAAAGGAAAACCATAACTTTACGAAGGTCTTTTTTTTACATACTTAACTTGCACAAATTGTAATGCTATCAGAAAATAATAGTTTCATACATAAATCCATGTTTAATTTTAGAGAAACCATTTTGGGTTTTTTTGGGGGGACCACCACAAAATCTGGGTCAAAGCAAAGCTGTTTGAGAACCACTGCTCTAGTGCAAATGCTAAAGCTACATATTCAGTATTTACAGAAACACAAGACCTGCTTATATACACTTACACTACCAATCTGAGCTTTAGACACACCTGCTCGTTTTTTATTACTATGATTTTGATGCAGTTTTTGGATCATATGAAACATAAATTCAGTCATGTGTGCCCAAACTGTCAACCAATAATGTACTGTGAGATAAAATAATTTGGAGATCAAGTATTTCGAGAAGATCTTTTCAGGTTGAGCGATCTAGCACAGAAAAGCAGGTATACCTGGGTACCAATGACTAGACAGACACATATAGTGCAGTTCAATCATGACACACAGTTTATTGTGTTACATTATATAATAAGAATGATAAAAAGTGAAACTGACAGCTCAATAACTAAAGTACAAAAAAGGTAAGGACTGCAACCTTTTAGGATGTACAGAGAAAGATCACATGAAGTCTGAAGGAGACAGAGCACATGATGTTCTTAGAATCTCACAATGGCCACTTGAAGACAGAATGTCTTACCTATAGAACATCATTGTGCACATAAGAGCTGATTATTGTAGACATACACACACATATACATATATCCTTTTTAAACACTTTGAAGGTTCCGTACTTTGTTGTGAACAGGAAAAACACGATTCTGTTTGGATATGGTCTCTGAAGTATTATTGCTTCCAATCTTGGTTCTTCCTCTAGGAAGCATTTAGCTAATTGAACAATATTTTCGCTGAACGCTTCAACAGCTTATGCGACTGAACACTGTGTAAAACTCTAGAGGTGGTATATCCATTAATAAAATTTGGCCCTTCGTGGATACAGTCGTGTGTAAGGAGTTAACACTCTTTGGCTAAATGGGCCATCTATCTTCCGGCTTTGGATAACCCCTACCTCATTATTAGAGGTAGTTCCTTCCTCAGCTAAATCAGTGTTTTGCTCCTCCCTGTTAGGCAGTAAGGTGAATCCCCTTTTGAGAATCTATTCTGAATTGGAGCTTGCCTGCTCTCCTGTAGGACAGTGCTTTATTCTTGAAGCGTATATCCACTGTGGTTGGTAATCTGTCAGAACTCCCATCCTCGTTATGGCGATCACTGTAGCTGGTCAATGATATTTCATTTAACTGTATCACTCATTTGTGTTCACATCATTCAAATAGTGCGTTTAGCAAGCTACGGAGAAACTGGCAGCCAGGTAACACATAAGTGATCGAATCCTCAGGGAAATTTCTTATACCCCTTAGTTCGAAGTGTGGTCCCGAAAAATCTTCGTTCGAAGGGCTGTCTGGCCCTTCCCCTTCCCCCTACCACTCCAACCAAAAGAGAATCAAGACACCCCTACCCCTTCACGTGAACGCGCAAAACGAAGGGGTAGGGGAAAGGGGAAGGGGTAAGGGGTAGAAATGGGATTGGGCCTTAATATCCATGTTCAATTTATGCATCAAATCATGTCCCAATAAATTAATTAGAGCTCCTGGTATAATTGTAAATTTATGAAAAATGGTTTGAATCCAGGAGCTCTTACTTCTAAAAGAGGTGTTATGGGACATGCAATGTCAGTTCCTGATATACCCACAGAGTTAACTACTTGATTAGAGATTGGACCCTCATAATGAACTGAAGTCATTGATGTCACATCTGCTCCAGAATCCAAAAGGAACATTTGTGGCTGACCATGCACCATCAATGTAATATAAGGCAAATCTTCACTATGGTTTGAAAAAGTTACATTGATAAGGCGGAACTGACACTCTGGCTCCCCTATTGTTGGTTATTGTGCCCTGTAGTGGGATAAGTGGCTTCTGGTGGTTTATTTCTCTGTTGCTGTGGCTTCATCCATTGCTTTCTCTTTTGGTGACCTTTTAATGCCTAACAATCATGGCGTATATGACCTTCTCACATACAGTAATACCAGACTACTGCTAAGTTTCTTTGCTGGGTCAAGGGTGATTTTACTTCTGCTTTTTAGACATGCACTTTCCCTTGAGGTTTCTGTTTTGCATCTATGCATTTGACTAAGAAAGCTCTCAGTTCCTTTAAAAAAGGTATCATGGTTTTCCGGCTCCAGTAATAAACATGGAAGGAGATGCCTCAGTGACATCTCCTTCCAACGTTCTTAAGAGAACTGCTCTGTAATCTGCCCCTGTAAGGTGAGCATATTTTGTATGCATTTGCAGAACAGTCACAAATTTACCAGGGTTCTGAGGAGAAGGCAGGCTTTTACATATTGATTCCATGTCAGACATTTTCAGTGGTTTCATAGATATCGCATTTCCAGCTGTTAGCCACACCATTGCATTCAGGCTTGATGCCTCAGTTTCACTTTTTTTTTTACAACTTTCAAATTATTTTGCAATGTTTTAGATTTCGTCACAGACGGCGCAGAGGGTTTTATTATTATTTCTAAAAAAATAAAATCAACTGTTTTAGATTTCATGCTTCATTTTGCTTTGACTATCCCACCATATTACTGAAGTATGGTTGAGTGTAAAATCCCTGATTATTTCTAAACATAAATGGTAGTGGTCGTGAAATTGAACCCTCCATCTTCCACTTTAATGTGTTAGTAATTGATTTCAGTATTAGTAAGCGTGTGCAGATTTTTCTGTACTCAATTGCCCAACCTCAACTGCCGTACATGTATCATATTGTGACCGTGGGTGATGGTCCTATGTTAGGCTCACACAAGACTTTTCGTCCTGATCGCCTCTATATCACCTTCTTTTGTTTGGGTGTTTTCATCTAATCTTGGGCTCTCGCCAAACTGAATTCGGGTCACCCCTAGAACACCTTCTTTTATGTCACAATATATAAACATGGAATAGCAATTGAAATTATTTCATCAATATCAAATATGAAAAAACTAAAAACTATTTTTTTTTTTTTTACGAAATAGAGTACACGCTGCTGTGTTCCGAAATTACAGTGTGATCAGTACTGCCCTTCCAACCACCCCAGTTAATAGCTAATCAAATCTACTGTTGCCAGCCGTAGTGTAACAACAATGGAAAATGAATTCCACTAGCTAGTGATTAAAAACAACCTATCTCGTATTTTTACAAGATGTTTTAATAGGATCCTACAGGGGTAAGCGCATATATTTCCTTCAAGAAATATCCAAAAACACATAACCCCTTCCCGTAGGTCTGCCGATCCGCAGCGTGCTTTACTCTTTTTCTGAATCTCTATGGAGAATCCCCCCTTTCGCGGACAGGCCTCTAGACTGTGAGATAAAATAATTTAGAGATCAAGTATTTCCAGAAGATCTTTTCAGGTTGAGCAATCTAGCACAGAAAAGCAGGTATACCTGGGTGCCAATAATTAGACTGACACATATAGTGCAGTTCAATCATGGCACACCGTTTATTGTCCAGGGGTACATTATATAAGAAGAATATAAGAAGTGAAACTGACAGCTCAGTAACTAAAGTCCAAAAAAGGTAAGGATTGCAACCTTTTAGAGAAAGATCACATGATGTCTGAAGGAGACAGCGCACATGATGTTCTTAGAATCTCACATGTACGTAATTTAAAACGTAATGTTTTAATTTGTTGAATCTACAAAATTTGATTCATGTAGTCATCAAAAGTCACAAATGAAAAAGTCATCCATTAAGGCTAAATTTCAGGAAGTGATTGGTTTATGCTGATTCTCCTTCTGTTTAAAGCATACATTTTTAAACTTGGCCTGAATGGCACAGAGTATGGTTTTCCTGTACGCACTGGATAAGAAGTAATAGACAATTGGGTCCAGACAACTATTTAGAGCAGACAGTAGCAAAGTACTCTCATTTAAGATGTGCAACAGTTGTTGGCTATGAAGATCCCTGATCACATTCATCTGAGCCAGAACGTATGGGATTCGTATCGCATGGTAAGGCAAGAAACACAAAGTAAAAATGGACGGTACCAAGAAAGTCTTCACGATGACCCTCTGTTTGCGACTCTGTGCCTTAGGGTCACCATTACCCATGGACATAGTCCTGAGTTTTTTAGTGATCTTCACATAAAAACAAAGAAAGGCCACATAAAAAACAAGGAAGAACACCATTGTTGTCAGGTTAATGATCCCACCGACAGTCCCCTTGCTGTGGAAGTGGAAGCAAACTTTGTCACACGGATGTTTCAGGCTGTTGCTTGTCAAAAAGGGGATCATTCCTGAAATGAGGACTACCCAGACGATGTAGCTTGCCATGTGGCTCCACTTGGTCTTTTGGATGCTGAACACCCAAACAGGCTTGATGATTTTCAAGTAGCGATCCAGACTGATGAGGCTGAGGAACAGGATGCTGGAATACATGTTCAAATAGAAGAAGATGCCCACCACCTTGCACAAGTAGAAGTGACCTACTTTGTTGTGGTAGTAAACCCGGAGAGGCAAACACAGGACCAGCATAGTGTCTGCCAGGGTAAGGTGTCGCATGTATACGGCCATGGAAGAGTCTGTATGCCGACGAAGAAAAAATATGTAAAGGGTGACGGTGTTGCAGAGCAGACCGATGCAAAAGATGAAAATGTAGCCAACGGGCAAGAAGGGTGAAAGTATGCCATCATGAATCTTGCAGGTCTCGTTCGTGGTTAAATTGCCTTCCTGCAACATTGTGACAGCCAAAGAATTGGTGTACACTTGCTGTCCTCTGCTCCTCAAAAATCTTGACACACAGATATTTGGTGGTCCTATTGGAGCACAGGGGAAAAACAGTCAAAGAATAGTCTATATTTTGACAGGTTCTTACTTGATCTTTCCTACAGCTTGTTGAATTGCTATTGGACAAATTCAAAGATACCAAGAAAAGAATAACGCTCTTACCTGTGTGAGTGGTTTGCTTGCTCTTGAGCGAGTGACTAAGTGTATGTCTGTTCAGAATCTACAGCACCTATACAGACAGAATTTCCTGCATGTGACGTCGGACCTAGTTGCTGTGGTTGATGATGCTATTAACCCCAGCAGATATGCAGATATGTCAGTGCTAGATAAACCATGTTTCTAGAAAAGCAAAACTCACTTCCACTCTCAGAGCACAGGTAATGACCATTGCTTAATTTTTACCCCAACACTGTGCACAGTTGAGGAATATACACTTTAGGGTTATTTGGCTTGAACCTTAACAAAAACATTTCATCATAAGTTTTTTTTAGTAGATTTAATAAGATTAAACTAAAGAATGAAACCCTATTTTGTTAGATAACTGCAATATAAACTAGATTTTTACAATTTATGAAGAAAACGTGTGATGTGAGTTTTCAGGGTAGTTGTTTACTGGCAGAAGTAGAAGCAGAAGTTTATTTGATTATTATTTTCTCACTTGGATCCCTCCTTCAATACAAGTTTTTTTTTTTTTCTAGTTTTATTGTCCCTGTCATTCATGTCTACCACTAGACAAATGTCTACCATTTATACTATAGTAAGCACTTTATCTTACTAACTATGTATGTGTGTGTGTGTGTGTGTGTGTGTGTGTGTGTGTGTGTGTGTGTGTGTGTGTTCTTGTACATATATGGTGTATATGGACACAAATGTGTATAATGACATGGGTCAAGACGGCGTAAAAAATACTAAACTGTGTTTTTTGAAATTCATAAAATTACAAAAGTTTTCTGTGATGGATAGGTTTAGGGGTAGGGTTAGTTTAAGGGGATAGAATATACAATTTGTACAGTATAAAACTATTATGTGTGTGTGTGTGTGTAGGTTTGGCTATACACCGTGTGCAGAATTATTAGGCAAGTTGATTTTCTGATCTTATTTTTTTTCCAAGCACATTTTACCAATTCCAAACCGCATCAATCTTAATAACTACTATGATATTTGTATTTAATCATAATATATTATGTATAATTGTATTAATATNATATATATGTATAATTATACATAATATATATGTATAATTATAATAAATTATGTATAATTGTTAAGGAAAGCTGGAAGTGAAAATGCCTTATATTCAGGTGTGCATAATTATTAGACAGATTTTCTTTTAGAGATAAAATGAGCCAACAAAGAGATTTAACTCAGACTGAAACGTCAAAAATTATGAAATGCCCTTGAGAAGAATGCAATACTAATGCAATACTAGAAATTGCAAAGTTAAAGCATGACCATTGGAGAGCAAAATTCTCGTTGGGTCAGCAGGGTCAAACAAAAACAGGTGGAGAAGAAAAGACATGTTAACTGCAAAATTATAAGTAAGGTGAAGAATTAAGTGTGAAACCATCAGGAACCCTTTAGTCTCCAGAAGAACCTTTTTCCAGAACTGTAACCTACCTGGAGTCTCCAGAAGTGCAAGCGGTGTCAGAATCTCAGAGACTTAGGTTAGGCAAAGAATCCTAAAAAATGACCCCCACTTAATACGTTTTTTTATAAGCTTTATAGACAGATTGAGAGTGACTCTTGAAGGACCAGCACCACATCCTCTTTTACCACTGTTTGAAGAATTTTTACTGATGTACTGTTTGTACATCAAACATTCCATACATTGTGCAACATTCCGTACATTGTGCATTCTGTACTGTGCAAGACGACCAGCAGATGGCGCCATAGACAATGAATTATGATACATTGT
>RJVU01059915.1:3799735-3835490 GCA_003731715.1 Anabarilius grahami
TGTCATGGTTAAAAAATAAACTATAATTTAAATATTCTTTTACCAGTGCCACATCATATAAATAATAATCCTTAACCATTGTCATATACTTATGAGCACTCACTTTTAAAGAGTTGAAAGTATGATATTTTGTATAACATAAAACAATTAAATCAGGAATAAATATTTTTGTTTCTGCTTTGTTACCAAAAAGCCAAAATAACAGATCTGGCCATTCTGGACCATATTATTATATTATATTATATTATATTCAAGCTTCAGAAAAGGACGTACGCACACCAAAAAAGTATCATAAAAGTGTTCCATACAAGCTATACAGTTGCACGAAAAAGTATGGGAACTACTTGCAGAATCTGTGAAAATTTCAACAATTTTGTTATTTTTTATTTAGTACTGTCCTGAGTAAGATATTTATAAGATGTTTACATATAGTCCACACGACTGAATTTATTAAAATAAACCTGTTCAAAAGTTTGGGAATCATTGCTTCTTAATACTGTGTGTGGTTACCTGGATGATCTACGACTGGTTTTTTTTTTTGTTGTGTTTTGTGATGGATGTTCATGAGTCCCTTGTTTGTTCTGAGCAGTTAAACTGAGCTCTTTTCTTCAGAAAAACCACACACAGTATTAAGAAGCAACAGTTTCCAAACTTTTGAACAGGGTAATTTTAATAAATTCAGCTTTCTTTTTTTTTTTTGGTCTTGTGGACTATATGTAAACATGTTTTATGTAAAATATCTAAATAAAAAATAGCATGCATTTTGTATGATCTCTCTTATTTTGTTAAAATTATTCACATTTTCACAGATTCTGCAAGTGGTTCCCATACGTTTTCACGCAACTCTAAGTAACTTTCAAGCCAAAGACAAAATCCACAGCTAAGTCCTTTTTAAAGCTTGAAAGCTTCAGTACCTGTTCATTATAATTTAAACAACAATTTCACAGAAGATAATGACAGAATGTCATTCATTGTTGGAGGAATAATTCTTTTAAGGCACAAGAAAGAAGGAACACGTTTAGCAATCAAGGTATGAGCAACTCATTTTCGGAGACTGTAACTGTGCAAATATGAAAGTTCATATGTGCAAATGCACTGGTGACCTCTCACTTCATGTAACCACATCAGGATCAAAAGAAACACTGACTGTCTGATCAGTCAAGTCTTTCACAGATAATTTGCTTTAAAGTCCCACTGAAGTGCCTTGAAACGTATAGCATTATTCAGTCTGTTGACGTAATTTCCACTGAGGGAGGAAGACAAGGTTGCACATATCGAACAGCTCCTCACCTTTTCTAAAATGGCCAATAGCGTTTTGTTTCACCACTTGGCCTTAGTCGTTGAGCTCGTTAAAGCCACAGTTTCCTCCTAATCTCTAACCGTTTCTCCTCCTAATCTCCCCCATATTGTTTTAAAATATAGCATTCTGTGTAGAATTCAAATGGGTCTGATATGTTTTGTGGTGTGCAACGACTCGCCCATTTGATCCGCTCTATCGTTGTGTCTCTATCGTTGTGCTCTATCGTTGTGTCTCTATCGTTGTGCTCTATCGACTGTGTGCACGCTGCAGAGGTTCGCGTGACACTAATGTGAAACCAGATGTCATTCCCCCCAGTGGAAAGCATATTTACACTGTCTGAATCATTCACTATCCCCTATATAGTGTACTATGTGCCATTCGAGAACAAGTGACCAGTTTTAGATGCAGCTTCAGCGTCAACTTATAATGTAGGGAGTGGGATTTTAGATTCTAGAGATCATTTGATTGGACAGAAGATCTTATGAGAAGCTGAACTGCAGAGTGATGTCATCAAAATCATTGATCCATATTGGCTGAAGTGAGGATGATTTCACACCTGTGTAATGAATTAGCTCAAATGGGTGATTTGATATATGTATATATATATATAAAATTAAATCATAACGCGTTATGATCAATTATAAACATAAATCAACCATAAAGGGAATTATTTATATATGGATAATTAACTACAATGGATTATAATTAATTATGCATATACATGGTCTAGAATTAGTTCTAGTTTTAGATTTAACTGAAAAAGGAAACTGCAGGTTTTGTCTGCCAAAACTTCAGTCCGCCGATCTTTTATCAACTTAATAATAATCTTCTATCCTAGCACCAGTACAGGTGCTGGTCATATAATTAGAATATCATCAAAAAGTTGATTTATTTCACTAATTCCATTCAAAAAGTGAAACTTGTATATTATATTCATTCATTACACACAGACTGATATATTTCAAATGTTTATTTCTTTTCATTTTGATGGTTATAACTGACAACTAAGGAAAATCCCAAATTCAGTATCTCAGAAAATTAAAATATTACTTAAGACCAATACAAAGAAAGGATTTTTAGAAATCTTGGCCAACTGAAAAGTATGAACATGAAAAGTATGAGCATGTACAGCACTCAATACTTAGTTGGGGCTCCTTTTGCCTGAATTACTGCAGCAATGTGGCGTGGCATGGAGTCGATCAGTCTGTGGCACTGCTCAGGTGTTATGAGAGCCCAGGTTGCTCTGATAGTAGACTTCAGCTCTTCTGCATTGTTGGGTCTGGCATATCGCATCTTCCTCTTCACAATACCCCATAGATTTTCTATGGGGTTAAGGTCAGGCGAGTTTGCTGGCCAATTAAGAACAGGGATATCATGGTCCTTAAACCAGGTACTGGTAGCTTTGGCACTGTGTGCAGGTGCCAAGTCCTGTTGGAAAATGAAATCTGCATCTCCATAAAGTCTGTCAGTAGCAGGAAGCGCTCTAAAACTTTCTGGTATACGGCTGCGTTGACCTTGGACCTCAGAAAACACAGTGGACCTCAGAAAACACAGTGGACCAACACCAGCAGATGACATGGCACCCCAAACCATCACTGACTTTGGAAACTTTACACTGGACCTCAAGCAACGTGGATTGTGTGCCTCTCCTCTCTTCCTCCAGACTCTGGGACCCTGATTTCCAAAGGAAATGCAAAATTTACTTTCATCAGAGAACATAACTTTGGACCACTCAGCAGCAGTCCAGTCCTTTTTGTCTTTAGCCCAGGCGAGACGCTTCTGACGCTGTCTGTTGTTCAAGAGTGGCTTGACACAAGGAATGCGACAGCTGAAACCCATGTCTTGCATACGTCTGTGCGTAGTGATTCTTGAAGCACTGACTCCAGCTGCAGTCCACTCTTTGTGAATCTCCCCCACATTTTTTAATGGGTTTTGTTTCACAATCCTCTCCAGCTTGCGGTTATCCCTATTGCTTGTACACTTTTTTTCTACAACATCTTTTCCTTCCCTTCGCCTCTCTATTAATGTGCTTGGACACAGAGCTCTGTGAAAAGCCAGCTTCTTTTGCAATGACCTTTTGTGTCTTGCCCTCCTTGTGCAAGGTGTCAATGGTCGTCTTTCGGACAACTGTCAAGTCAGCAGTCTTCCCCATGATTGCGTAGCCTACAGAACTAGACTGAGAGACCATTTAAAGTTGTGTCTTCAATATTAAACCTTTTCACAATATTCTAATTTTCTGAGATACTGAATTTGGGATTTTCCTTAGTTGTCAGTTATAATCATCAAAATGAAAAGAAATAAACATTTTAAATATATCAGTCTGTGTGTAATGAATGAATTGAATATACAAGTTTCACTCTTTGAATGGAATTAGTGAAATAAATCAACTTTTTGATGATATTCTAATTATATGACCAGCACCTGTAGTACAAAGCATATAGCTAGCAAAATCAGAAAAGTTATTGTGACTTGGTTAATTCAGAGAATCAACAGAGACAATAAAGCATGAAAATAATGGATTTAATATATGAAACTATGAATACATATAACTAACACTAAGCAAAGAATACATGTATGTAGAATAAACAAAAGTAAAGTCAGGAAAAACAGGGATGATCAAAGAATGGCAAATTACAAACCGTTAAACCTTTGAGAGCCAACAAGGAATCACATCAGAAAATGTAAGCTTAAAATGCATCGGAAGAAATGGTTCTATACTTGCATAAGTAATTTTGGGTGCTGTGGTTAATGCGCCGTTCTGCAGAAGTTTCAGTGCGTTCGAGCTGGAGCGTCCGATGGGTCTTTCCCGAGGTCGAGTCTTCAGCAGGATTTTCAAACGGAGTTTAACTTGAAAGTAAAATGGCCAGAAAATAAGAAAAGAAGAAACCATCTCGTCCAAAGGTAATGAAGACTGAGCAATGAATGAGTGCGTGTTGATCTGTTATGTAGGTGAATCGTTCACACCTACTTGGGGTGAACTGGCCAATAGCCAGTCTGGATTCTTGAAGCGGGAAAATCCTTTGTGTGCTTTTACAACTTCATTTGCTTGATTTACGAAGTGTCAGATCTGAGAAGGTGAAGGAACCGAGGACAAACCAGACAAATTAATCATTCAGTTGATTCTTTCAAAATATAATTCCAGAAACCCAAGCTCAGAGAACCTAATTTTGGGCTCCAGTCCATCTAGAGAACAACCTCTGCTAGGTACTTTTATGGCACCCATGCTTCCTGACTGAAGGAGAGGTGACAAATTAAGCTATTTGTTGCAACCAAATGGTCACCAGAAGATAAAGAGTCTTTGATCACCAGATCAAAAGAGACAGAGAGACAAGGCAGGCCTATTTCTCTGAGTGACCTAACTTTACAGAAAAACCAACAGACTGTTTCTACAACTAAAATTGCATCGAATTGTTCCAAACAATTTGAAATGGACTTATTAAACATCTTTCAGCTGCGTAAATTTTATATCATGTCCACACATACTACCTGCAACCAGTTATGCTTTAGAATACCCACAATTCATGTAAATGTGATAACTTTTGAATGGTTGAATTAAAGTATTTTGTGTTTGGAATGCATTTAAATCTCTAATTTATGCCTAAATCATGGCTTGAATGAAATCTGTGTAAAATGTATCATATTCCATTTACTAGAAATCATGTCTAAATGGTACTCCCTGCCAAAGCTGCCAATTCCAGAGACTGGAGATAACGCTTATTTTATGATTGGGGGTGGAGAAAAGCCACCTTTGAAACAAGACGATATCTGATTGGTCAGAACTCCTCACAGAGGTGGGACAAACACCTACGTTTAAATAGTCACATCACAAAACAAGAAAAGAGTAACAAAAAGAAAAGTAAAAAGAGCAACAAAAAGACCAGGAGTAACAAGAAGAACAAGACGAAGACAAGACTAAGCTGACAAAGGACAGACAAGCACCTCATTCAAGCCATCCGACTTTACTCACTTTTCGTTTCTTCTACTTAACTTTCTTTTCCGTTGAGAGTCTTGTGTTCTAAGTTTTGCTGCAAAGTTTAACCAACCACTTTTGCCTCCTCAACTTTAACTCCAGCCACGACAAAGAGACTTCCTTTCATTTTGCCAGCACACTCAAATGGGATTGGTTTTTACCAAACCACCATCCGGACATGAAAAGATTCTGCAACAAATCATCGACTCAGAAAAACCCGTCTCTCCACGCCGACAAGGAGTTTCCCATTTAAAGTCGACTCGACAAGCAAGTACCTCTAGATTCTAAAGCTGAACTGGTGCATTAAATTAATGATTCATGGTTCGTTCAGGTCAGGTGTTTTGAAATGCATGTTTTGCTAGAGATCCTGCTCATCATTTCATTCTCTCTCTTAAAACTCTTTCTCTCTCATTTCCTTTCTTTCTGCAACGTGTATGAATGTTTGTGTGTGTGTGTGCGTGTTTGTGTTAGAATAAATAAAGTCTCTTGAAGATTTTAAAAGAAAGTGACATGTATTATGTGCTTGTAAAATGTAATGTCTTAAACTGTCAATCTTAAAAGTTACAGCGCTCTAATCAGTGTTTTCACGATAGTGGATATTGATATCTGTTACAAGAGCTTATTACGGCCCGAGCAATTGAACGCTGGACGATTCAGTTGCTCGGTCGTAAACTAAATTACTCTTTATAATTCCCTATAAATTAATTATTTCATTTGAGTTCATTTTGGTCCTACTTTAAAAATAGAATAATGCATTTTACCATAACATAACACCTATAGTTGGTTAAGACAGAGGATTAGAACAAACGTGAGATTTACATAAGAAGTTCAAGAGGCTAAAAGATTTCTCAATTTAAAGTTGGTTTGATAATCTGTCGGTAAACACAATCCACTGTGCCATCTGCAGATGCCAACTAAAGCTCTTTCATGCAAAAAGGAAGCCACATGTGAACATGGTCCAGAAGTGCCGTTGTGTTCTGTGGGCCAAGACTCAATTAAAAAGGATTGTTTCAAAGTGGAAAAGTGTTATATGGTCAGACGAGTCCAAATTTGACATTCTTGTTGGAAATCACGGACGCCATGTCCTCCAGGCCAAAGAGGAGGAAGACCTTCCACTTCCAACGTGTTATCAGCGTTCAGTTCCAAAGCCAGCATCTCTGATGGTATGGGGGTGCATAAGTGCATACAGTATGGGCAGCTTGCATATTTTGGAAGGCACTATGAATGCTGAAAGGTATATAAAGGTTTTAGAGCAACCTATGCTCCCCTACAGATGACGTCTATTTCAGGGAAGGCCTTGTGTATTTCAGCAGGACAATGCAAAACCACATACTGCAGCTATTACAACAGCATAGCTTCATCGTAGAAGAGTCCGGGTGCTGAACTGGCCTGCCTACAGTCCAGATCTTTCACCTATAGAGAAAAATACGTCAAAGACAACCAAAAACTCTTCAGCAGCTGGAAACCCATATCAGGCAAGAATGGGACCAAATTCCAACACCAAAACTCCAGAAACTCATAACCTCGATGCCCAGAGGTCTTCAAACTGTTTTGAAAAGAAGAGGAGATGCTACACCATGGCAAACATGCCCCCGTCCCAACTATTTTGAGACCTGTAGCAGGCATCAAATTTTAAATGAGCTCATTTTGTGCATAACATTGTAAAATTTCTCAGTTTAAACATTTATGTTATCTATATTCTATTGTGAATAAAATATTGGCTCGTGTGATTTGAAAGTCTTTTAGTTTTCATTTTATTTAAATAAAAAAAAACGTCCCACCATTTCCTGAATTCGGGTTGTACTTTGTTTGAGCTGACTAGCCAGCTATGGTAGTGTTCATTGATTTGTGTTTATATTTGTTCAAGCTTGACAATTTTGCCTTTATGTTTATTTTCTAATATGCATTTCTAATTACATAAGTACAAATATTAAATTGTAAAAAGGGATGCTTATAAGAGAGTATACATCTGAAACTGCTAAGGGCTGTGAAGGGTTTCGATTATATTACCCACCAGGTACATTGTTCTCGTTGTACTATCATTCTTAAAAGGAATACAAATCATTAATCATCAGTTGCCTGCCTGCCAAACTGAAATCCAAATGCAGAGACAAGCATAGAAGGGTGTGTTTTAATGTCGTATCACCTCTGTTATAGAGATTTTTGAACCGGGCCTATAGAGGGTGATTCGGTCAATCTTGGAGGTAAAATATTAGCAACGCGTCCATTCCAGTTGTTTAATTTGTGCTTCCTTTAAGTCATTCATGTAAAAATCTGTCCTAATTGTCTTGGCATTCAATATTTTGCACAACTTCTAATTTCTTTAAATCTTTGCAACAGAGGTGTAGAGAGTGCATGTTAGCATTACCACAATAGACACATTCATGGGAAATACCTTAGGTTAAAATAAACCACAATTATCAATATACAACATACCCTGTAATACTCAGAGTTTGCTTTATTGCTTCAAATATCAATATCAGTGACTCAACAAATGTGGTAAAAAGGTAAAACTGAGAAGTCAACAAAATTCTAATGAATATCAATGCAAATTATAATACATACTGTATATTCAATCATGGATGCAAAACTGTTATTCATTGGTTAATTTTATATAAATTATTTTTCCCCTTTCACAGATCCTCTGATAAAGCAGCCTTCAAATACAGTATCTGAATTGCAAGCCCTCAGTTGCAGAAAATGTAAGTTGTGCTCAATGAAGTGACCCTCTACTTGAAGATGAAGATGTGACATTTAAACTCTTTTGTTTCTTTGTTTGGTTCAGGCATTTTTCATGCTTACATTTGTAAAAAAAAATATATATATATATATTTGCTTTTCAGTGACTTTTCAGTAAGATCCAGTAACACTAATAGAGAGATACAACCACGTTCTGATGATACGAGCAAATCATTAGTAACTCTAATGAGAGCAGCCTCAGTACTATGGTACGGTCTAAATCCTGACTGGAAATCCTCACAGATACTATTTCTTTCTAAAAAGGAACATAGTTGAGATGAAACTGCCTTTTCTAGTATTTTTTACAGAAAAGTGAGATTTGAGATCGGCCTGTAATTGACTAATTTTCTAGGATCAAGTTGTGTTTTTTTAATAAGAGGTTTAATAATAGCCAGCTTAAAAGTTTTTGGTATGTATAGTGATAAAGATGAATTGACGATATTAAGAAGAGGATCTATGACCTCTGGGAGCATCTCTTTCAATAGCTTAGTCGGTATAGGGTCTAACATACATGTTGTTGATTTTGATGATTTAACAAGTTTACACAATTCTTCCTCTCCTAAAGCAGTAAATGAATTGAATTTTTCCTCAGTGACACTACAATGCACTGTCTGACGCGATACTGTAGTAGACGGTTGCATGGTTATAATTTTCTCTCTGATATTGTCAATCTTGCAAGTAAAGAAGTTCATAAAGTCATTACTGCTGTGCTCTTTGGAAACATCAGAAGTTGAAGCTTTATTTCTTGTTAATTTAGCCACTGTATCAAATAAATACCTAGGGTTGTGTTTATTTTCTTCTAAAAGTTTTGAAAAATAGGCAGATCTAGCAGTTTTTAAGGCCTTTCTGTACTCAATCATTCTCTCTCTCCACGAAATGCGAAATACTTCTAGTTTTGTTTTCTTCCAGCTGCGTTCCATTTTTTTTAAAGCACATTAAACCGATGCTTCAAATATACTCTAAATGTAATTCAAGAAGTATTAAAGTACATTTTAAGATATTTTTGATGAAATCTGAGAGCTCTCTGACTCCTCCATAGAAAGTAACGAAATTACCACATTCAAGGTCCAGAAAAGTAGTAAAGACATCATTAAAATAGTCTATGTGACTGAAGTGGTTCAACGAGAATACTTTTTGTGCGCAAAAACAAACAAAAATTACTTTATTCAACATTTTCTTCTCTACCCTGTCAGTCTCCTATGCAGTTTAGGCATTGCAGAGCTTCCGGTGTACTACGTCAGAATGGCAACTCATTATTGGCCGGCTCCTGCATCATCATCACACATATGTGTCGTTCTGTTCATGTGAACAGCATCGTCCAATACTGAGCCGGCGTTCTGACATAGTATACGGAAGCTCTGCACTGTCTATACAACGTAAACAGCATAGGAGAATGACGGGAGAGACAAATTTGTTGAATAAAGTTATTTTTGTTTTGTTTTTGTGCACAAAAAGTATTCTCGTCACTTCATAACATTAAGGTTGAACCATTATAGTTACATTGACTGACTATTGTAACAATGTTTTTTTTCTACTTTTCTGGAAAATGAATGTGGTAATTATGGTGCTTTCTATGGGGGATAAAAAAACCCCTCATCTTTTGGATTTCATCAAAAATATCTTAATTTGCGTTCTGAAGATGAACGAAGGTCTTACTGATGTGGAATGACATGAGGGTGAGTAATTAATGTCAGCAATTTTATTTTTGGGTGAACTAACCCTTTAAGTGGAAAATTATCTGAACTCGAAACTCAAGTCACAAACAGGATCCTGCAAGTCACCCACACGCTGCAGAAAAAGAAAAAAAAAACATTCTCATCAGCTCATCATCACCGTTTACAAATCTGTTGATCAGAAACAAATGACAACTTCAAACTCACACAGCAGCTTTGAGCATCATATCAAGCTCACTAAACCTATCATTCTAAAAGATCAGCTGAGAGCTACAGAATTTTCTGCAACGAACAATGCGCTGACCCACAGTGAGATGTTATATTTAAATTGCATTTATTTTACATTTTCTTCTCATGAACAATACAATATTTATTACATTTACATTAATAATGGCTTTAGCCAGATTACAAATTGTGCAAATGTGTACACAGTAATGCATTTTATAACACAAAAAAATGTTTCATAGTATTTGTTAGGTTACTAATGCACTATGCAGCATGGCTAATTTCTTAATCAACAAAATCAAATCAATTGTTTAAATAAAAAGTGCAAATATCATTTAATCAACATTTAATATTTCCCCAGATTGCTTTCATGTTTAGAAATAAAGTTTGTGGTTAACACATACATTTATCACCACAAGCATGGGTGACACTCATAACACAACAGTACTCATGTCAACCACATGGGATCTTTGTCATAAGGGAAAACCATAACATTTACAAAGGTCTTTTTTTTACGTACTTAACTTATACTTAACAAATAAAGGTCATGCTCTCAGTAAAATAAATTAATAAAGGAAATGTAAAAAGTCTATTCACAAATAAACAGTCAGAGTTTCTCCAGCTCAGATGTGCTTGACTGATAATGCTTCCCCTATTTTGTTGTTGAAGTCAACAGCTGTGCATCCAAAAAAACATTAGATTAATAAGTTACTTGGCAGAATCTAGTCAGATAATACAATGCCAACATTTACATTTTACATTTATGCATTTGGCAGACGCTTTTATCCAAAGCGACTTACATTGCATTATACTATACATTTGTATCTGAGTATGTGCAATCCCTGGGATCGAACCCATGACCTTGGCATTGCTAGTGCCACGCTCTAACCACTGAGCTACAGGAAAGCTCACGCATGGACATGATGCGTGACATCCTCAAAAACTAAAAATATGATAAATGAACAAAAATATGACCCACTACAAGTTGCGATGAGGATAAACAATGAGGGTGTTTTTAATTTGTGGCTGCCAAAAACATAAAAGCATTGAAATAACACATTTAGAAATAAATAATAAACACAAATTGTCCTATATATTGTTAATAACTGTATAGTTGTTGGGCCTGTGCAGTTTCATACATAAATCTATGTTTAATTTCAGAGAAACCATTTTGTTATTGTTTTTTGGGACCACCACAAAATCTGGATCAAAGCAAAGCCGTTTGAGAACCACTGCTCTAGAGCAAATGCTACATCTACATATTCAGTATTTACAGAAACACAAGACATGCTTAAATACACTTACACTACCAGAAGGAGCTTTAGACACACCTGATCGTTTTTTATTATTACAATTTTGTTGCAGACAATGTTTTTTGGATCATATGAAACCAAATATGAATCATAAAAATTCAGTCATGTGTGCCCAAACTGTCAACCAGTAATGTAAGTAATTTAAAACTTAATATTTCAATTTGTTGAATCTACAAAATTTGATTCATGTAGTCATCAAAAGTCACAAATGGAAAAGTCACCCATTAAGCCTAAATTTCAGTGAGCGAGCGGTTTATGCTGATTCTCCTTCTGTTTAAAGCATGCATGTTTTTAAACTTGCCCTGAATGGCACAGAGTATGGTTTTCCTGTACGCACTGGATAAGAAGTAATAGACAATTGGGTCCAGGCAACTATTTAGAGCAGACAGTAGCAAAGTACTCTCATTTAAGATGTGCAACAGTTGCTGGCTATGAAGATCCCCGATCACATTCATCTGAGCCAGAACGTATGGGATTCGTATCGCATGGTAAGGCAAGAAACACAAAGTAAAAATGGACGGTACCATGAAAGTCTTCACGATGACCCTCTGTTTGCGACTCTGTGCCTTAGGGTCACCATTACCCATGGACATAGTCCTGAGTTTTTTAGTGATCTTCACATAAAAACAAAGAAAGGCCACATAAAAAACAAGGAAGAGCACCACCGTTGTCAGGTTAATGGTCCCACCGACAGTCCCCTTGCTGTGGAAGTGGAAGCAAACTTCATCACACGGATGTTTCAGACTGTTGCTTGTCAAAAAGGGGATCATTCCTGAAATGAGGACTACCCAGACGATGTAGCTTGCCATGTGGCTCCACTTGGTCTTTTGGATGCTGAACACCCAAACAGGCTTGATGATTTTCAAGTAGCGATCCAGACTGATGAGGCTGAGGAACAGGATGCTGGAATACATGTTCAAATAGAAGAAGATGCCCACCACCTTGCACAAGTAGAAGTGACCTACTTTGTTGTGGTAGTAAACCCGGAGAGGCAAACACAGGACCAGCATAGTGTCTGCCAAGGCGAGGTGTCGCATGTATACGGCCATGGAAGAGTCTGTATGCCGACGAAGAAAAAATATGTAAAGGGTGACGGTGTTGCAGAGCAGACCGATGCAAAAGATGAAAATGTAGCCAATGGGCAAGAAGGGTGAAAGTATGCCATCATGAATCTTGCAGGACTCGTTCGTGGTTAAATTGCCTTCCTGCAACATTGTGACAGCCAAAAAATTGGTGTACACTTGCTGTCCTCTGCTCCTCAAAAATCTTGACACACAGATATTTGGTGGTCCTATTGGAGCACAGGGGAAAAAGGTCAAAGAATAGTCTGTATTTTGACAGGTTCTTACTTGATCTTTCCTACAGCTTGTTGAATTGCTAATGGACAAATGATTCCAAGAAAAGAATAGCGCTCTTACCTGTGTGAGTGGTTTGCTTGCTCTTGAGCGAGTGACTAAGTGTATGTCTGTTCAGAAACTACAGCACCTATGCAGGAAATTTTGCCCGTATGTGACGTCAGACCTGGTTGCTGTGGTTGACGATGCTATTAACCCCAGCAGATATGCAGATATGTCAGTGCTAGATAAACCATGTTTCTAGAAAAGCAAAACTCACTTCCACTGTCAGAGCACAGGCAATGACAATTGCCTTGTTTTTACCCCAAAACTGTGCACAGTTGAGGAATATACACTTTAGAGTTATTTGGCTTGTAACAACCTTACAAGAACCTTAACAAAAACATTTCATAATATAAGTTTTTAGTAGATTTAATAAGATTAAACTAAAGATTGAACCCTCTTTTGTTAGATAACTGCAGTATAAACTAGATTTTTGCAATTTATGAAGAAAATATGTGTGATTTCAGTTTCAGGGTGGTTGTTTACTGGCAGAAGTAGAAGCAGAAGTTTCTTTGATATTCTGTTCTCACTTGGTTCCCTCCTTCAATACAAGTTTATAGGATTTTCTTTTTCTAGTTTTATTTTCCCTGTCATTCATGTCTACCACTGGACAAATGTCTACCATTTAGACAATAGTATGTACTATATCTCACTTACTATGTGTGTGTGTGTGTTCATGTACATATGGTTTATGAGGATACAAATGTGTATAATGACTTGGGTATTACAAAATAAACCAAACGAAAGTTTTGTGTGATGAATACGTTTAGCTATATACTGTGTGCAGAATTATTAGGCAAGTTAATTTTCTGATCATATTTTTTTCCCAAGCACATTTTATCAATTTCAAACTATATCAGTCTTAATAACTACTATGATATTTGTATTTAATAATTTATAAATTACGTATAATTGTTAAGGAAACCTGGAAGTGCAAACGCCTTATATTCAGGTGTGCATTGTTACAGGTGCTGATGCAGGAGAGATGAGGCGAGTACGGAGATCCACAAACAATAGGCTTTAATGATAAATCAAGAGTATAATACAATATAGCACACTTAACACCAGGATCATAACATTAAGAATGGACAAGGAGTGAAGGGAGTGAGTCCATATAGGGAGTGCTGATGAGGAAGTCCAGGTGCAGGTGATCAGTGATGAAGGGGAGAAGACGAGGGAAGTGAGTGCAGGTGTGGAGACAAGAGGATCATGGGAAATGGAGACCGGGAGACAAGGGAACTGTGACATGCATAAGTATTAGGCAGATTTTCTTTTAGAGATAAAATGAGCGAAAAAAGAAATTTAACTCAGACTGAAATGTCAAAAATTATTAAATGCCCTTGAGAAGAATGCAATACTAATGCAATACTAGAAATTGCAAAGTTAAAGCATGACCATTGGACAGCAAAATTATCATTGGGTCAGCAGGGTCAAACAAAAACAGGCATAGAAGAAAAGACACATATTAACAGCAAAATAATTAATAAGTAAGGTAAAGAATTAAATGTGAAACCATCAGGAACCCTTTAGTCTCCAGCACCACCATTTTTCAGAACTGTAACCTACCTGGAGTCTCCAGAAGTGCAAGCGGTATCAGAATCTCAGAGACTTAGTTTAGGCAAAGAATCCTAAAAAACTAACCCTACTTCAGAATCAGAATCAGAAAGAGCTTTATTGCCAGGTATGTTTACACATACTAGGAATTTGTTTTAGTGACAGAAGCTCCACAGTGCAACAGAGTGACAGCAACAATGCAAGACACAGATAATATAAAGAATAAAAGAATAATATACAAATATACAAGATAGACAAAGTGCAAAAGCAAAAAACAATATATAATATAGACAATTTGTATGTACAGTTATGATGTGTGCAAGTTTGAAATATAAATAAGTGTTTTAAGTAAATAATGTATAATAGTGTTGTGTGTTCCGTGTTTCATTTTCAAGTGTTCATGAGATGGATAGCTTGAGGGAAGAAACTGTTCCTGTGTCTGGTCGTTCTTGTGTTCAGAGCTCTGTAGCGTCGACCAGATGGCAACAGTTCAAAGAGGGAGTGTGCTGGATGTGAGGGGTCCAGAGTGATTTTCTTTGCCCTTTTTCTCACTCTGGATAAGTACAGTTCTTGGAGAGTGGGGAGGGTTGTACCAATGATTCGCTCAGCAGACCGGACTACCCTTTGTAGTCTTCTGAGGTCAGATTTGGTAGCTGAGCTGAACCAGACGGTAATTGAAGTGCAGAGGATGGATTCAATGATGGCAGAGTAGAACTGTTTCAGCAGCTCCTGTGGTAGGTTGAACTTCCTCAGCTGGCGAAGGAAGTACAACCTCTGCTGGGCCTTTTTTACAATGGACCCAATGTGGTTGTCCCACTTCAGGTCCTGGGAGATGGTGGTGCCCAGGAACCTGAATGACTCCACTGCAGTCACAGTGCTGTTCATGATGGTGAGTGGGGGGAGAGCAGGGGGGTTTCTCCTGAAGTCCACGATCATCTCCACTGTCTTGAGCTTGTTGAGCTCCAGGTTGTTAAGACTGCACCAGACAGCCAGCTGTTCAACCTCCAGTCTGTAAGCAGACGTCACCGTCCTGGATGAGGCAGATCAGTGTGGTGTCATCTGCAAACTTCAGGAGCTTGACAGAGGGGTCTTTAGAGGTGCAGTCGTTGGTGTAGAGGGAGAAGAGCAGTGGGGAGAGGACACAGCCCTGAGGGGCACCGGTGCTGATGGTGCGGGTGCTGGATGAGAACTTTCCCAGCCTCACTAGCTGCTGCCTGTCTGTCAGGATGCTGGTGATCCACTGACAGACAGAGGTGGGCACGGAGAGCTGAGTTAGTTTGGGCTGGAGGAGTGATGGGATGATGGTGTTAAAAGCAGAGCTGAAGTCCACAAACAGGATCCTCACATAAGTCCCTGGTCTGTCCAGATGCTGGAGAACATAATGCAGTCCCATATTGACTGCATCATCCACAGACCTGTTTGCTCGGTAAGCAAACTGCAGGGGGTCCAGTAAGGGTCCAGTGATGTCCTTCAGATAAGCCAGAACCAGTCTTTTAAATGACTTCATGGCCACAGACGTTAGAGCCACAGGTCTGTAGTCATTGAGTCCAGTAATTTTGGGTTTCTTTGGGACGGGGATGATGGTGGAGCGTTTGAAGCATGAGGGGACTTCGCACAGCTCCAGTGATCTGTTGAAGATCTGTGTGAAGATGGGGGCCAGCTGGTCAGTGCAGGTTTTCAGACAGGCTGGTGAAACGCTGTCTGGACCCGGTGCCTTTCTTCTCTTGTTCTTTCTGAAGACCTGGCGCACGTCATCTTCACTGAACTGAAGTGGAGGAGTGGGGGAGAGGGGGGTTGTTGGAGGTGTGAATGGTGATTTTTCATACCTGCCATAAAACTCGTTCAGATCGTCTGCCAGTCGTTGATTCGCCACAGAGCTGGGGGATGGTGTCTTGTAGTTGGTGATGACTTTCAGACCTTTCCACACTGAAGCTGTGTCATTAGAAGAGAACTGATTCTGAAGCTTATCAGAATAATTCCTCTTTGCCACTCTGATCTCCTTTTCCAGTGTGTATTTGGCCTGTTTGTACAAGACTCTGTCCCCATTTCTGTGAGCATCTTCTTCTTAATGAGAATCATATACTGAAGTGTAAAATACATGAAGAATGATGTTTTTATAGGCTTTATATACGGACAGATTGAGAGCGACTCTTGAAGAACCAGCACCATATCCTCTTGTACCACTGTTTGAAGAATTTATCTTCCAGTATCTGGCAGCAAGTTTTGGGAATTCATTTTTCTATCCTGAAAAGTCTGTCTTGCAGAGATGGACTAAAAATGATCATCCAAAACTTGCTTCCAGATTCTGTGCTCATCCAAACACCCTCCTCAGTTGTAAAAACATAGGAAGTAACTCTAGCAAATATACACCTATTTCACATGGTTAACCACATAGTACTCTTGTGAGAGTTGATAGTATTCCTTGACAATTAGGATGAGCACACTGATCTCTCCATACAGCGCTGTGGCATTGTATCGAAAACAGCATTATAGGTGTAGAACAGATGTCTCAAACATTCTCATGATCATGAAAGCAGTTTCTTTGTAGGACATGCCAAGTCCTGCCCCAAAGGTTTGAACTTTGCAATAGCGCTGGACAAGGTTCCAGTAGTGAAATTAATTACTGCAACAGAATCTGATATTCGGTGTAACAACATTCCAGAATTGGAGACCGAACAGCTTTGCGCAAAAATTTTAATTAACTCTGTCTATTGTTAAGCCGCCACCTCCTAATTTTAGTAAACAGGAGAAACACGCTTTAACTTCTTTGAGCAAGGATCAGAACATCACAATCCTTTCAGCGGATAAGGGAAGATGTACAGTGGTGTTGAATACAGAGGATTATCATGAGAAGGTACTCACACTTCTCAATGACAATAATACATATGAAAGGTTGTAGAGCATGATCCCACTGGCAAATATAAGAAACATCAGTTGTTTACAGTCATTGGAGAAACTATTTCTTATCGGAAATTGTACTTTCGCCTTCATCCTGGAGAAACCACACCTTGTATATATGAATTACATATGTTACAATATGATGATTTTAATAGAGTTTGTTTGAACATTTTATTACCTGGATGTATAAAGTCATTAATTTACATAGATTGCAAGATGTTTGGGGTGATGGGGATGAGTGTGAGCATATGGAGGGAGAGTTGACAAATTTCTCCCTTTTGCTTTCTCTGTCTCGGGATCAAGCACTTTCGGCGGAAGAGCACTTTCGAACCTGTTCAGTCTATCCAGACTGTGTCATACTTGTCTGGTTGGTCTACTAGGCTGCATTTATCTCTTTGAGCAGTGGACTCTGAGGAGATTTTAGATGCTCTATTATCTTAATTGCTATATTCAGCCAATCATCCAGACCTTGTTACATCTTGTTTGGTTGATTTATTAGCTGCATTCATTCTGAGGAATTAATTCTGAGGTATGAACCGCAGAAGCATATTCACTTCTCTCACTGTGGCATCCTGGGGCCTGTTCAGCCTGATCTGCTGCTCTTGCGTCACGGCCAACTCTGGCTCAGACCTCTCCTTTGAACAGTGTCTCATTTGCTCCACACTCTTTGCCTTTGGAGCACAAGAATGGTCCTAGGGTCATGCACAGTGCCCCCGAGCGAGGGAGATCTTGCTGGCTAAGCCTGTCACGGCTTAGCCGAAGACCAGCTAATGCCTCTGGCAAGTTGTTAGGCAATGTGGCAACGTCTGCTGAATGTTTCTTGCTGGGAGCTGTGGACTGTTCAGCATAGTTACACCATCTAATTTGATGAGGGCCTTCTCATTTCAGTGTAGTTTTCCCCACGACTGGGAGGCTCCGGTGCTGAGGCAAGAAATTCTTTCTTTCTCTTCATTGAGAAGGGGACCAGAGAACTACCTCATTACCAGATGGTGTCAGGCTTTTATAACCCAATTGTGGCTCCTTTTTTCCACTCAACATAGCACATACCGAACCGTACCGAAACCGTGAGCCTAAAACCATGATACAAACCGAACCGTGAGCAATTTGAACCGTTGCACCCTAGTGGGAATCCAGGGTCTTCAGGCCATCCGTTTGAGCCATTAGAGTCAGCATCAGACAAAATTCTGACCCTTTTTGTTGTTGGCCTTATCCTCTTTAAAGAGGATCAGGGACCTTCAGACTCTTTTTTCGTCAGCCCTTCTTGTTTGGATTTTGCTCCAGGTCTGGCTAAGGTGTTCTCACGTCGTAGACTGGACAGTGAGTGCATTGAAGGCTTACGAGGCTTAACCGTACTACTCAGCAGCATAGGTCTGATCAATTGTTTGTTTGTTTTTGAGGACTGAACAGAGGAGCGCCTATCACAAAGCAGATGATGTTTCATTGGGTGACTGATGCTATTTCTGCAGCCTATGAGGCGAGTGGCTTAGCATTGCCTCTGGGTGTTCATGCTCATTCTACCACGGGAGTGGCTTCTGTTCAGGTTCTGTTTAAGGGTGCTTGCTTGGAGGATATTTGTGTTGTGGCAGGGTAGTCCTTTTCGCACACTTTATTCAAGTTTTATGGTCTGGATGTGGGGATGCCACCTGGCTCCCAGGTTTTGTCTGCTTGAGCAGGATGTTTATCCTTGGTCTTCCCAGATAAACCCACAAATTTATTTGTATGGCATCGTGGAATATTTTTCCCATAGCACCAGCTGATGCTGAGTTGAGTGAACCTATGAAAGGGAACGTCTTTTTACATATGTAACCTTGAGTATTAACCTACGTATGAGACACTGCATAGATTGTGATTCTCATTTGCTTGCTTAGTTCATTGGAAATATGATGTGAGATGGCGCGAGCACGTCCTTTTGAGGCATACGTGACATATTCCTCATGGGGCGGTGCAATGCGCCATCAGACAATAAATTAGCATGACAGACAATCGCCACACCTGAGGGTGTTTCCATTGCGTCAGCTGACGCAACTTCTTGTTCCCTACTCAGGAAACCAAGGTTACAGATGTTTTCCAAAGTACTTCCAAAATACAATGTGGATATTTTTACAGAGTAGCATGATGGTTTCTGATGCAATGCCATCTGAGGGCTCGAAGGTAATGCACACTCAACAGAGGTTTCCTGCCTTGCACAGACTAAGATTTGGATTCCCTGAATATTTTCACTATATTGTATGGTAGATGATGAAAGACCCAAATACTTTGCAATCTTGCATTGTGAATATTGATTTTGGAATTGTTTAACAAGTCTCTTGTGAAATTTGACACAAAGTGTTGAGCCATGTCCCATCTTTGCTGTTGGTTGAAGCTCCTTTTGTAACCAAACACAATACCCTCACCTATTATCAATTCACCTGCTAATTGTGGACTGTTTCCAAACAGTTTAATATGGATATTATATTTATTAATATATATATATATATACAATGCTTATATATATATATATATATATATAAGCATTGTTTCTAAAACCGCATATTATCACCTCAGAAAGATCTCCAAAGTATGAGACATTCTCTCCCCTTCTGACAATGAGAAACTTGTTCATGCATTTGTTAAGTCTAAACATGACTACTGCAGTAGTGTTTTTGCTGGGTTACCAAAGAGCTCTATTTAACACTTACGAAGAGTTCAGAATGCAGCTGCATGAACGCTAACTCTAAAATTACACTCAGATCCCTTCAGTGGCTGCCTGTACCATTCATAATTGAAGTCAAGATCCTCTTATTAGTTTTTAAATGTCTTCATGGAACTGCCCCAATATACCTTTCTAATTTGGTGAATAAATATACTCCAGCAAGATCATTCCGAACTTCAAATAGCAATTTGTTGTGCCAAAAACACAGCTAAAAATTGGTGAGTCAACCTTTAGTCATTTCGGTCCCAAGCTATGGAACTCTTTTCATGACAACCTACGAGCAATCGACTCACTATGCACTTTTAAAAAGTATCTCAAAACATATTTGTTCACAAGGGCCTTTCCTTGATTTATTTTATTGTTGTATTTTATTATTTTATTTCTATTATGTGATTTTAGTCATTTTACTATCTTATTTCTAAATGTGTATGCATTTTTTTTCTGTGTATCTCTCTTCTGTAAAGCACTGTTCTGAACGGTGCTATATAAATAAAGCTTTACTTGCTTACTTGTTATAATCTTTTCACATTTATTTTGCCTCTGTCTCAATTTTTTTGAGAGTTTTGCAGCCATCAAAATCAAATTCTGTTTATATTTACAAAATACAATTAATGAATCAATGAAAATATGGGAAATCTATTCTTTTTACTCTTGTCAGTTAAATAAATGTTCAGAAGAATTAACAAATCACATATTCTTGATTTTATTGCATTTTACAAAATGTGCATTTTACAAAGTGCATTTATTAACTGTATGTTTATAATTAATTTGATTCCAAATGTATTCATAAAAGCTTTTTTTTTTTTTTACATTCCTTACCCTCTCAAAACAACTTAAGTGATGTCAAGCTGTAATATCATTTGTATATGATTATTAATAAGATAGGGTTGAGACAACTATGATAAATTCCTCACCATCACATTGCAAGCCAAGGTGATGAACATGTCAAATAGCAAACTGATATGAAAAACCTTGTGTGGCTGAAGTGGTTTGACCTGGATTGTGCTATTCACATTCTGTACAAGTAAAGTAAAAGCTTTGTTTATATTTTTTCCTATCCAGATATTTAGTTTATTCATAAACCATGAGAAGCAACTCACTTCTCATATATTCACTGAACAGCTGCACAAGCCCATGACTGCTTTCATTGCCCACACAGGAAGTGACAAAAGAGCCTGTATCAATGCATGCCAGTCAAACCACAAATGCAGCTATAAGAAACCTTGAACTTTCTAACTGTTAAATCTGCTGCTCAGTGCTAGAAAATGATGAACAGGTCACCGAAACCTTTCCAACCCACGCTACAAAAACTCCCCCAGTTTCATATACGACACAATCAGAACTAAGAGCAGTCATTCTGGTAATACACATCAAATGTAGTGTTACACAATACCTAGGAATTTCATAGTAAAATTTTCAACTCTGAATATTTTAAAATCCACATACAGTATACAGTAAACCATTAGATTAAATAAATATGAATTATTAATTCAATCTAAAATAAATACACTGTAAAATGTTTATTGTCAAATTAACAGTAACTTACTGGCAACAATTATCCAGTAGTTGCTGCATTTCATACCACAGTAAAATTACCGTAAAAATAACTACAGTAGTTTTAATCATACTGTAAAATAAAGTACAGCATTAAGTATAATGCTGTAATTTATTTTACAGTATGCTTAAAACTACTGCAGTTATTTTTACAGTTAATTTTATTATTATTTATTTATTTAATTTTACTGTTATATATTCAATAACACAAGTTATTGCTTCACATCAACTTTATTTAGGTTTCATCTTTTACATTTCTGAACTTCAATACAGATTTACCAGCATATTAATTTAATCAATTAACAAAATACAATTAAAGTCATACCACTAAAATCACATTAACACACTGTGCCAGTGGAAAATAAATTTTAGAAATATAAAAATAAAAGTTTGTTAAGTTAAAGTACTTAATTAGTAGCAGTATACAACAATAACCAGTGAATACATATCACCTTAAATCTTAAAACCACATGCTATAAAGAAAAGGGTCTTCTTTATTGTGACGACTCTTCCACCTGTCTTACGATGGTTCAGCCCGTCTGCCAGCGCCGCTGCAGGAAGAAAATGCTGTCAGCACGGCTTAACTGAAATGAGCGCCAGCACCAAACGTATTTATACTTTGAAGTTGCAAACAACATTGGTACAAAACAAAAAAAGTGATTACGTGTGTTTTAAAGTTTACCTAATTTCATGTATGCTTTACAACGACTCTTCCCGCCTGTATTTATAATGTATTTATACTTTGCAAATAACATTTGTATAAACCAAATAAGGCAATTACATGTGTTTTAAAGTATACCAACCCACCAATTTCACGTAGGCCTACTCCGTCCTCGGACTTTCAACTTCACCATGCTGCAGGAGGAAAATGCCAGAAAATGAACGCTAGCTCACGTATTTTTATGGAAACGTATTAGCTAAAACGTAGCTTTATATCTTGCAAATAACATCAGAATAAAACAAAGTGAAAAAAAGAAGAAAAGTTAACCTACCATACTCTTCTGGGCTTTCATTTTCATGATGTGTCTGTCATGCGTGAGGAGGTGTGTGTGGTTGTTTTTCGTGGTCATTTAGTACTGTATTTAGATATACAGTAGGCTAATATTTTCCCAGAATGCATTGAAAGTCTACAGTAACATACTGTACACAGCTTATACAGTTGGAAAGAATACAGTAACAAGCTGTGAAAATGACAAAATCTTCATTAATATGCTATACTCAGATTCTACAGTAGGGAACTGTTGAGAACACAGTATAATACTGTGAAAACAACGGAAATCGTTTACATTTCAACATCTCAAATTAAGATATTTTTGTATGTTTGTTTGTTTGTTTCGCCTACAGATGTTTCTTGGATGGTGTTTCATGTCCAGATTATTTCTTTTACTGGGCTTGAGGAAAATGAAAACAAAACGGACAACAAAATACAACTAGTAAAATGGACAAACATTCTTCAAGAAATAAAGATACATTCAGTATTTACAGCCAGGAAATTGTTAGTACATTACAACAGATTATTAAAATACTGATAATAATTAAAATCTTAATTATCTTACATTAAATTGACAACTTAATAACTAGAAAAAACTAGCAGGTCAGCAAATGAATTGGTCTTACTCTGTTCCCGTTGTTTTCTCTTTTAATTTGTTTCTCTTTGAAGGTTTTGGAGAAGGCATATGAAAGGTTAGGTCACAAGTAATTTTTTAAAGATTAACCACTTTGTTTTGCCCTGAATCAAGAACCTGAAATAAGCTGGAGGAGGTAGCAAACCAAAAAAAACACAAAGTATTTACACTGCCCAGCCAGTGTAACAGTTTGGTTTTTAATAGGAAAATACTTAAGAGTCTATGGATGGATCATCATTACAGTGATTATTATGTTTCTAGCATGTTATATGTTTGGCAACGGTTCTTTTAAACCTAAAAGATAGAGTGTGTAGCGTTTAATTTCTTAAACAACCACGTATTAAGATGTATCATGGTCATATTCCAGGATGACAATGTCAAGATTCATCAGGCTCAAATTGTGAAAGAATTGTTGGGAGGGAGCATGAAGAATCATTTTCACACATGAATTGGCACTGATCTTAACCTCAGTGTAAGTTTTTGGGATATGCTGGAGGATACTTTACAGAGTAGACTTTACAAACCTATAGGAGATTTGAATTCAAATGGAAGAAAGATAAATTACAGGTGTCCTTTGTCATGCTACGTGAGTTTCTAGCCAACTATCAGAATGCTGTAAAGATGGCTAAGTGAAATTATTTTGTAGAATAAATCATGAAAAATAGTAGTAAACCACAACTTTTAATTAATATAATGGATTCTGTAATTAATCCAACATCTCATTTGTTTTTTAACCCACTGATTATTACTTTCTTGCATTCATTTGTCCTAAAGATTTCTGATATTATATTGCAAATTAAACCTGGATCATTTGACTCTTCAGTCATTTGTACCTCTTCTGCTAGTTTCAAACATTTTGAACCAATCTCCCTTCAATCATTAGCCAGGATTATTGGCCAGATGAAACCAACTGACTGTTCTTTGGATATTATTCCAGCTAGGTTGGTAAAGCAAGCTTTTGCTATTCTTGGACCCAGCATTTTATCTATAATATGTAATAGCCTTTTAACAGGGGTGATACCTAATCATTTTATACATGCTATTGTGCAGCCTCTTTTGAAAAAAGCCAAATTTGTATCCAGCTGCTGTATCTAGCTATCGGCCGATTTCAAAGCTACCTTTTTTTTTTTTAATCAAAGCATCTATTATGCTCGTCTGGCTGGATTTCCATCATGTGCAGTCAAACCTCTACAAATGATTCAGAGCACTGCATCACATCTTGTTTTCAACGAGCCCAAGAGGGCCCACATCACATCTCTGTTTATCTCTTTGCACTGGCTACCAGTTGCAGCTCGCATCTACTTCAATTAATAGATGCTTGCTTGCAGATCTACCACAGGCTCAGCACCCGCCTACTTCCACTCACTCTTATGAGTCTACATCCCCTCCACAAGCTTCCGATCAGTAAGTGAGCGACAGCTCGTGGTGCCATCACAGAGAGGCACAAAAATTAATCTCCAGAACATTTTCGTTCACAGATCCTTGCTGGTGGAATGACCTCCCCACCTTCATCTGGAATGCAGAATCCCTGGCAATATTCAAAAGACAGCTGAAAACTCATCTCTTCCATGAGCACTTAACCTCATCATAAAAATAAAGAAAGAAAAAAGAAAAATCCTATGCTTTCACTTTCCTTTAATCCCTCCCAATTCCATCTCATGCTACTCTAAGCAATGTCTTAAACTTTGTATTATGGGCAACTCTTGTGTTTATTTGCCTTTTTACGACAATTCGCTTGATTGATAAAAGCGTCTGCAAAATGAATAAATGTAAATGTAAATCAAAGGTCTTGGAGAAGGTTGCTTAAAGGGGACCTATTATGCAAAATTCAGTTTTGCATGGTGTTTGGACATAAATGTGTGTTGGCAGTGTGTGTACACAACCACCCTATAGTGATAAAAATCCACCCACTCCTTTTTTTTTAAATCCATAAAACATAAGCAGTGTCTCAGAACAAGCCGTTTCCAGATCCCTGGCAGTGTGACGTCACAAAAGCCACAGGCCCCGCCCACAGTGTTGATTGACACTTAAGTTTGAACATAGAACCGCCCTGAGAGTGTTCACATCGATACCGATGTGAACACTGCACTGATGAGAATGTCTCCCAAGCATTTTGTTCTGTAGCTGGATGGATTAATCCACATAGCTCTCTTCATTTACTCTCAAAATCTGAGCTGCTGAAAACGAGGTGGATTAATTTGGTTTCCGAGGAAAATTCTCCCTCAGTTCTGCCGAAATTCGTTAATGTCTGCGCGAATCATTTAACACCGGACTGCTTTGTGAACAAATATCAATACAAAGGGACAATACAAAACAGAGACTCTGCTAAAAATATGCTACTCAGGGATATACAAGTAAAAACTGTTTGTGATCCAGCTTACAGTCTCCAGAGTGATACTGGATACAGCAGTAATGAAGGTGAGAGCACTTTATTACAGTTCATCTGAGTTTATTTATGGGTATAAAGTTTATTAAGCACCACCCGAAAGGCATAAGGTCTTTATATATTTGTTTACTGTTAGTGATTCAACTTGCTGAAGTTAAATTTCCAAGTCATAATAGGTTGGAATTACATACCAGCGAGTAAATTATTACAAAATTGTCCTTTCTTGAGAAGAGTCACATCAAATTGTAACGAGTGTTTCTGTGTTATTCGCTATGTATGTTGGTGATAATACAAGGGAAAGAGAGAGAGTTTTTGGATAATATTTTAATGCGCACTTGCAGTGTTTTATTAAGCTCTTACAGTGATTTTCTAGACTGAAAACGGACGCTTCATCTTTTGTGTAAAGTACAATAAACGTCATAAAACTCATCTGTATAGTTTTGGCCATCATTCGGACGGTACAACAGGCTTGTAGTTATATAGTGGATAAAAACAAGAAGGCAATAAAAGTTATAACGTAATTGAACTGAACTATACCTGTTCTATCTCCATGCAGCATATATTCGCAGTTTCTGACATTATAGTGCATCCTGACTGAATCCTGACAAGGGAGAACGAGCTCTTGAAGCTCCGCCCTCTTAGGCCGATCGCAGCAGCTCATTTGCATTTAAAGGAACCACACTAAAACGGCGCGTTTTTGCTCAACCACTAAAAGTGGCAATTTTAACATGCTATAAAAAATTATCTGTGTGGTATTTTGAGCTAAAACTTCACATACACACTTTGGGGACATCAGAGACTTATTTTACATCTTGTAAAATGGGGCATAACAGGTCCCCTTTAAAATCAAACAGACCTTTTTGATTCAATTGAAATTCTTGAAATCTTTCAGTCAGGTTTTAGGCCAAACCATACTGAGTTGGCTTTAATGAGAGCTTTAAATTACTTACTGACTGCGGTCAACTCAGGGGCCTCAGCAGTACTTGTTTTATTGGACCTTAGCACAGCGTTCAATACCATTGACCGTGAGACTACTTTTATGACTTGAAAAGGTAGTGGGAATCCATGGTACAGCGTTCATATGCTTTAAGTCCTTTCTTTCAAATAGAACCTTTTGAGTTAATGTTGATCAATATTATTCACGATCAGTTTTGTTGTTTAGCGGGGTTCCACAAGGGTCCATTCTTGGCCTGATTCTGTTTTCTTGGTATATGCTGGCCCTTTGGGTTAATGTTTCGCAAACATGGAATTTCTTTTCACTCATATGCAGATGATATGCAGGTGTATTTCCCTTTGCAGAAGCATTAGAAGCAAGTAGAGTCTCTGTTGAATTGTATACATGAACTGTGGCTGGCTCTAGGCATGGGCATCCACCCAAACATCTGCCTTGCCCACCCAATCAAAATTTAGGATAGCGTTAATCTTTTTTTTTAATTTTTGTTTTTATGATTTGTGCATTGAATCAAAACAATCTGAGGTGGGCTGTGTGTTGAGAAGTTTGATGAAGGGCTGTAGAATACCCAAACAATAATAATAATTAAAAATAAAATAAAATTGCAGTAGGCTCATTTTTATTTTCTTAGCTGAATATACACGGCGAGGCGTGCTACACTCACGTGTTTCAGTGTATGGCAGAAAAGCAGAGGCTGGCAATCACACGGGCCAAAACAGGCCCAAAATGTGCATGCTATGAAGGTGCGAATTACGGGGCATTGTAGCCTAAATTACTTGTACATTTAATACTTGTACATTTAGTACATTTAATATGTACATTTCTATAGCTCTGATTGATTTTAAAGTGCCATTTGGCCGCCGGCGCATACTAAAATGGGTCATATGATGAGCAGTTAAAATTTAGTCAAGAACTTGCATTTATTGCATGGACGGAGCAAGAATACAATGCAAATGTTTAAAATGCATATGCATTGTTCATTTGAAACCTTGCCCTCTTTGGCTTGCTGTTAATGCTGTTAAACTGAATGCACGAGGCAACACTGAAGTAAGAATGCGCTGTTTATCTTTGGACCAGTCACACAGAACGCGTTTTTCCAGTTAAAAGGTACGCAAGGTCTAGAGACGCCTTTTTTAAAACGTTGAACTTATTAAAACTCCCATATCATGGAGAGGCATGTTATAAAATCTTCAGTGTAAATATAGTTAAGAATAGGCCTATCTATTTAACTATCGACAGTGCTGGTCAGAATTATTTGCCCCCTTGTTAAATATGATCAAAGATGGCTGTAAAAAAATACATCTGCATTGTTTATCCTTTAGATATTTTATTCAAAAAAATTGAAAAATTTAACCTTTCATTGAAGTAAAAGATTTGAAAGTGAGGGAAAAAATCACATTATGAAATAAATGTTTTTCTCCAAAACACGTTAGGCACAATTATTTGCCCCCTTTTATTAAATACTTCTTGCAACCTCCTTTTCCCAAGGATAACAGCACTGAGTCTTCTCCTATAATGCCTGATGATTTCATGGATTGAACTGGAATAAATACTTTGAATGTTTGAATGTTGCGATCCTATCGGACTTATGATAGCAACCTGAATTATAACAAAGCACTGTTCGCCAGAGGAGAACTGGCCCCCCGACTAAGCCTGGTTTCTCCCAAGGTTTTTTTTTCTCCATTTTAACACAGAAGTCTATTTGCCACCTGTTTGCCACCTGATGTCACCTGTTGGAGTTCGGGTTCCTTGCCGCTGTCGCCTTTGGCTTGATTAGTTGGGGACACTTGACATTTGACTTGACATTTGATATTCAACAGTGCTTTGATCTGCCTGCATTGATAATATTCGTTAAGAGCTGCTGTACAGCCAAAATAATGTACCAGTTATCACTGTAAAGCTGCTTTGACACAATCTGCATAGTAAAAAGCGCTATATAAATAAAGGTGACTTGACTTGACTTCGGAGAACACCTGACAAGAGATCAGAGACCATCCTTCAGATTCCCAGCTCCATGTTGGTGCTTCTTGACACAATTGGAACTTAAAATGGGACAGGTTCTATGGTCAGATGAAAAAAAAAAAAAAAAAGCTCTTTGGCAGCAAACACTTAATATGGGTTTGGTGCACACAGGGATAAAAAGTACCCCACGTGTAAAATGAAATACACTGCTGTATCTTTAATGTTGTGGGCCTAATTTTTAAATTTTCTTGTTCAGATACATGGCATCATGGATTCTATCAAATACCAACAGATAAAAAATCAAAACCTGACAGCCTCTGCTATAAATCATATAATGGGTCATGTTTGGATCTTCCAACAGGACAGTGATCCAAAAACAAACTTCAAAACCATCACAAAAATGGGTCACTGAGCACAAAACCAAGCTTCTGCAATGGCCATCCCAGTCCCCAGACCTGAACCCTATAAAATGAGTGGGGTGAACTGAAGACAAGAAGCACTAACATGGATCTGGGACTCTTTAGGATCTGGAGAGATTCTGTATGGAGGAATGGTCTCATTATAGAAGAAGACTCAAAACTGTTATCTTGGCAAAAGGAGGTTGTTTTATTAAATACAAAAAGTATTTAATAAAAGGGGGCAAATAATTGTGACATACAGGTGTCATACATTAGGCATACGCGAGTCCGTTATTATTAATCCGCAAACAAACGGTGTATGTGTGCTCGTGGCTCACTCATATTTCTGCATCTGTTGCTTTGTCTTGCCCACACTCTCGTCCGGCACATTCTTTCTCTTCTCCGAACCTGAAGCTCTCTCGGATAGTGTTTGCGTGTCACCAGTCCAGGTGTTTTTTCAAGTGCTATTTTCTAGAAAGTTCCCTCAGACCCGCACATAGATTGCAATATTGCAATTCCATGTATTGTGTACTTCATGAAGTAACTGTTGTTTATTATTTATAAAACGGTTAGTTTGGAAACACTTTAGTATAGGGAACATGTATTCACTATTAACTACGACTTGTCCCTCAATAAACTCCTAATTTACTGCTTATTAATAGCAAAGTCCCTTTAAGACAAGTCATTTCACTCGGCGGCCAAGTGCAGCTCCTATCTCTTTGAATGGGGAAACATCAAATTCTCCAAAGCTGTTTGCCAAGCTTTCGATTAAATTTCATATTTGAAATCACCAATGAAATCTGACAACAACTGTCTCATAAATTTTGTTTCTAAACACTCAAATCATGACAAAAAACTGTATTTTTCAGGCTGGATCAAGCTAATGCGCATGCGCAGTCCTAAATGCACGTCTCTTGTGCCTCGTTTCGGAGGTGCGCGTCTGACTGATTCTATAGGAACCGGAGCTTCTAACAGCCACTACAGTGACGCTATGACTTTACCAATCAGTGATTGGCTCTTATTTAGAAGGCGGGACTTATTCCGCCATATTGTGCGTTGCACTTTCTCCCATTCAAAACAATACGAGTGACGCGTCTTGTGTTATTCTATAGTCTTTGTTGATAGTTAGTAAGTTAACGTGCTTAATAATTACCAATAAACAGCCAATATTTCTAGTAATATGCATGCTAATAAGCAACTAGTTAAAAGACCCTAAAATAAAGTGTTACCTTTAGTTCCTAATTGGTCAATAGCTGTGTTTTATTCACGATAAAACACAGCTATGACCGCTTCACTCAGTTCTGTGTAGTACTGCACAACACCCTTAGCAACCACTCTTAGAAACGTAAAAAATGATATTGTTCACTGAAGCTTACTATGTAGAAGAGTATTGTGAGAGAGATATCGAATGACCGAGTGTATTACCTGCATTCAGATTTAGCATTTTCATAATAACAAAATCTGTCTGAATGTCCACTGCGATCTTGCCTTTTGACATTTAATGGGTTTCCCATGCCCTGCTGACACTGACAGCACTAGTCAAAGCTTTTGTCATTTGCATCTTGTTTCATGTCCACAACAAGTTTCAATATAAAAGTCTTTGCGACTGAGTGACTCGCTCATAAAGACCTTTGCCACCATCTAGAGGCATATTAAATGTAACTTCTGTTGCTGTTCACGGTCAGGGACTATTTTTTCCAGTGGAAGGAAGGCTTTAGTGATTTTACTTCATTGATACGCTATATATTTTTTGTCTTTAAAGCTGCAGTCCGCCGTTTTTCCTCTTTGTCACCATCTCTTGTTTGAAACCTGCAATTGCAGTCATATGCGGAACAGTTATCTGTACGTGCGTTGTGCGTCGGCACAGCTCGTCAGCGCGGATGAATCTAATGCTTGCTATCAGTCACCGCACCGGTGTGGATACTGCACTTCAGAATCACAGATTCTACATCTTGAAAGTGTGACCAATATAATAATTTTCACTGGAAAATATCATCTGAACAAGTAAGTAACATGTCTGCCACTTTTGTTTTGACCAACTGAGGAAAAAACTGGCTGGTTATGTACTTGCTCAAAAATTGATTTTGGATAATTTTTAACCCAAAATAGTTGCAGACTGCAGCTTTAATATTTGTATTGTGTTTTATAAAAGCAAAAAGCCCTGTCATGCTTAACCGCTCCGCATTGTGCCTAACAAGGCCCCTTAGCTGTTTCTTGGGGCTTATTACTTTATTTTTCCCATGGATTTTTTCTCTGGTGCTGGAATGTCGTGCAGTGTTGGTGAAAAATAAAACTAACACCACTTAAAGGTCACCTATTATGCCCATTTTTACAAGATGTAATTTAAGTCTCTGGTGTCCCCAGAATGTGTCTGTGAAGTTTCAGCTTAAAATACCTCACAGATAATTTATAAATCCATGTTGTAAATACCCATTTCTGACAACAGTCAAGAACAGGCTGTTTTCGCACATGTGCCTTTAAATGCAAATGAGCTGCTGTGCCCCGCCCCCTCTACGATCACAGTTCCTGCCTCAATCTGATTTTCTGCCAAATATTAACAAGACATCTGCTTGGTATTGATTATCATCTATATCGCGAACACTCTCACAGATAGCATCATTATTTCATCATTGAAGTTTATTATTTCCACGCATTTTAAAGCTATATCAGTTTAAACTTCTAATGGATCGTTTTCTGAGCGCACTGAAGCACAACCACACAGACAGCTGGCTGTCAGGCGTCTCGTGAGTGACCTCTCTTTCACATTTTTTTTTTCTTTAAACTGTCAAATACACACAAGGTTGTTAAAACACACACAGTTCACATAAACACAGTCAGTTATGTCTGTGAATGTAAATAGCAGGCAACGTTTTCAGAAATCGTATGTCTACGTTATATTAGATATGTGACGCATTCCCTTCAAAAATAAAACTAATCCACTGCGTTCAGCGGCTCAGATGTCAGTAAATGAAGACTGTTATGTTCACCTTTACATCCAACAACAAAACATCTCAATTACTTACCAGACATTGCTGTCGCTACAGCTGCTCGAGCGCGGAGAAAATGGCGGACAGCGTACAGCTCGCTGAGGGCGGAAACTATGGTATTACAGGACTGTCAGTCAGTGGTCGTGGGCGGGGCATGATTAATGTGACGTCACATTACTCAGAGAATTAAAACGGCTTGTCTAATAAGAATGCTTTGGTTTAATGGGGATTTAAAATAAAAAGGAGTGAGTTGGTTTTTATAATTAGCTATGTTTCCATCCACCTATTTTTATGCGCGTTTTGGGATATCGCATAAAAAAACGCTGGATGGAAACGCCAAGATGCGCATAAATTCTAAAAATGCGCATAAAAAACTTATGTGCTCAAATGAGTAGGATAAAACACGAAAACATGTGCATGAACTACGATGAAAACACTTTTACTGAATAAATTCCTTGATGTGCATCAAAAAAGACGTGACTTTGCAATGTAACAGCATAACTGGACCGGTCTCATAACAACCAGCAGACTGATATCGTTGCACATCATCTGAAATGCTGTTTTTGGTCATTCTGTAATGCCTGAGCAAAGTCTGTCGTTAAAGTGGTTCGGTTTAATTCCCTCCCAGAAGCGTCTCGCACGATTGCGTTCACAAACACCAGGCATTTGAATGCAAGATAACATGACAGCTTTTATTGTGTTTCATCTGCACACTCTGAGGCGCAAATAATATATGAAAATGATTTTATACAATGGCTTCTATAGCAGAAACTTCCAATTTTTTTTTAAGGATATTTAGCGCCAGTGTATCAGGAAGTGACGTTTTTGTTCTCTTTGACTCGCTGGATGGAAGCAGTGCTTTATTCGCAAATGTTTTATGCGCTATTCAAAATTTGATATTTAAATACGCAACATTTTATATTAGGTCTATGAGTGCAGCTCGATAATGTTCACTTTTGAACAAAAAATGGAACTACTTAAAACTCTTGAGTTGTTAGCAAATTAATTTGGTCAAATAAAATTAAACAAAATACCTGCTGAAAACTGAAAACGGTAACACTTTACAATAAGGTTAATTTGTTAACATTAATGTATCAACTAACATGAACTAACAATGAGCAATACATTTGTTACTGTATTTGTTAATCTTTGTTAATGAAAATACAGCTGTTCATAGTTTGTTCATGTTAGTTCACAATGCATTAACTAATGTCAACAAATACAACTCTTGATTTAATAATGTATTAGTAAATGTTGAAATGAACATTAACAAAGATTGATAAAGGCTGTAGAAGTGCAGTTCATTATTAGTTCATGTTAACTAATGAACCTTATTGTAAAGTGTTAAAGAGTAATATTGTAAAGAGAAGAGAAGAGACATGGTTGCAAGAGAGAGGAAAGGGTTATTTTGAATAAAGATTACAAGTGTACATACGTTTTTTGTTGTTGTTGTTTTTTTAAATAATAAAGAATTGTCAGTTTGGATTTCATGATGACTTCAAGGTAACTTTTAAAGGGTTAGTTCACCCAAAAATGAAAATAATGTCATTTATTACTCACCCTCATGTCGTTCTACACCCGTAAGGCCTTCGTTCATCTTCGGAACACAAATTAAGATATTGTTGATGAAATCCGATGGCTCAGTGAGGCCTCTGTTGAGAGCAAAGCCATTCAAACTCTCAAGGTCCATAAAGGTACAAAAAACATATTTGAAACAGTTCATGTGAGTTCAGTGTTTCTATCTTAATATAATAAAGTGATAAGAATACAAATTTTCAACAATATCTATATGGGCCGATTTCAAAACACTGCTTCAGAGCTTCACGAATCGAATCAGTGAATCAGAGCGCCAAAGTCATGTGATTTCAGCAGTTTAGCCGTTTGTTAGGAGATCTGAATCATGAAGCAGTGTTTTGAAATCTGCCCATAGCCTATAGATATTGTTGAAAATTAATTACTTTGTTTTTTTGGCGCACAAAAAGTATTCCTATCGCTTTATAATATTAAGATAGAACCACTGAACTCACATTAACTGTTTCAAATATGATTTTAGTACCTTTATGGACCTTGAGAGTTTGGATGGCTTTGCTCTCAACAGAGGCCTCACGGAGCCATCGGATTTCATCAACAATATCTTAATTTGTGTTCTGAAGATGAACGAAGGTCTTACGGGTGTGGAACGACATGAGGGTGAGTAATTAATGACATTATTTTCATTTTTGGGTGAACTAACACTTTAATATATATATATATATATATATATGTGTGTGTGTGTGTGTATATATATATGTCTATGTGTGTATATATGTATATGTATATACACTACCGTTCAAAAGTTTGGGGTCAGTAAGATTTTTGAATGTTTTAAAAGAAGTATCTTCTGCTCACCAAGCCTGCATTTATTTGATTAACAATACAAACAAAAACAGTAATATTGTGAAATATTATTCCAATTTAAAACAGCTGTTTTCTATGTCAATATACAGTAAAGTGTAATTTATTCCTGTGATCAAAGCTGAATTTTCAGCATCATTACTTCAGTCTTCAGTGTCACATGATTCTTCAGAAATCATTCTAATATGATGATTTATGATTATCATCAATGTTGAAAACAGTTATTTACATTTTTATTTCATGATGCTATGATGAATAGAGAGTTCAAAAGAACTTATATAATATAAGTTATAAGAATATAATTATATTCGTGTGTGGGACGCAAGGGGGCGTACATGGTCTTAAATTTGATTTCACTCAAGCTTGTCTTATATCGGCTCATTGAAATTGAATGAATTTGACACACTGTCTGAATATGCACAGGAAAAGTTCATTTTCATTGCCATTATATTAATAGACATATGGATTCGTTTTCTTTCTCGTTGTTTTTCTTATTAATATTCATATATTTGGTATTAGGAAGCACCTTTGAACAATCAGCTGAAAATTCGCCATCTTGTTTAGGACATTTTCAGATCCATAGGGAAACGAAACAACTCCAGTCAGCAAGTGGTAAACACAAAACTGTATTTCGACAGAACGACGTCAGCTCATTTTAAAATCCTACCATGGAGAAGATCCAGTCATAGTACCTAATTAATATTCATGATCCACGCCTTCCATAATAATTGGCGACGCTGTCTTTCAGCCAATCAATTTGGAGCACTGCGCGAAATTCGCGTTACGTACTTAATATTCATAAGTTTAGTCTTTGCCATAGTAGAAATCGCTTGCGGTCCCCGCTACGTTCTGTCAGGGATAGTAACTACGCAAGTGCGCACTCTGAAGGGAAGCTGCAGTGTGCCAGCCCCCTCCTCACACTAATGTTTATGTGCTTTGTCAGCTGTGTCTTGTCTCTTGCGCAAACTCCGGACTTCGAGCCCGAATCTCAAGCTTTATCTTCAACTATCTCAAGCTTTCTTATCACGTCGTGTCGCTCTACTTGACCCACCCCTTTCGGACCTTGAGCAGACCCAACTCGGTCCAGACTATTTTTCTTTTTTTTTTCTACCCCCTCCTCCTCTTAATTGTGAAACATGACATTAAATTCCAATAAAAACGAACCTGCTGTCATTCTGGAGCGTGTCAACAGCGCGCGAACGGCTCTCTCCGATCTCTATCTGGAACAGCTGCTGCAGAATAAACCCAAGCCTGACAAGGTAAGAAGACTCGAATCTGACTCATTTCCTCATTTCAGCATTTACGTTTGATCGATATTTTTTTATCAGTGTCACACACAGATATAAGAGTTTCGTATGTACATAAGGGATGTGCTGGTCCAGACTGGTGCAGCCCGGTTTGACATCAGCATCATCACAATGCTGCTCAGAACAACTTTCCTCTCGATACCATTAGATATTTTGACGATTTCGGCTAAAATACTTCGCAGGATGACTATCAGAAATGTTACATGACTCACATGTACAGGCATTGAATACATTATTGAATATTATTTTCGCATGACGCATCGTGACATCACGTTGATAGTGACGCTGACTCATTTCAGCGAATCGGTTCTTTCGAACAGTTTTAACAGAGCTTAAAAAAGATTCGGTGATTCTTTAAATGCCATGACGTTATGTTGCTGTCACGCGGTGCATATTGCAAAATCTATTTTAAAACATAAAAAAATCAAG
>RJVU01059915.1:3835589-3886722 GCA_003731715.1 Anabarilius grahami
ATGTGTCTGATGCAGCGTGCATCAAATATATGTCCACTACGTTTTACATGTTTTATTTTTTTCTGTTTAGCTATTCGGCAACTTTTATTCTCCCGAGAATCGCTCAGACGAATTAGTCTGCTTTGTGAACAAATCTTTCAGACCGGTTTAGTGAACCGGTTCACCAATTCATGTGGAAAGAAACGATTCATTTACGCAATCGCTACATTATGGATGTTTGTGCGTCGTTTCTCTTTGAAACAAATAAATCAATTTATATTAGTATATCATTTAATGCTGGTGGGTATTTTTTACACTGTGTCTTGAAACATATTCTTATGCTCTCAGATAACTTTATACTACTGTTTCTACTTTTTGCTGATGTCATACTCAAATCACCAGTCATCTCAAATTACTAGTTTATGCAACAAAATAAGGAAATTGTATTTCTTAAAGGGTGCTCTTTTATATCAGGACACCTAATAGAGTTCAGTTAGTTATGTGCTTTTTCTCAGATTTTATTTTATTTTTTTCTCGACACAAGTCAGTCAATTGTGGACTTAAAATAAGAGTATTGGGTTTTAATATTTAATGTAGATATTATAGCTCAGATGATTTAAAATAATTTAATGAGTAGTGGGTCTGGGGTCCTTTTTTTCCAGGAGAAAAGAGTAAAGTAATTTTGTTCCTTTCAAGGAGAAACAATAGAGACAATAAAGTGATCACTTTTATCATTCCTATGGGCTGGCAGAGATAATAATCATTGCATATAACATTCATCCTAAACGCACAATCATACTTTATATGACTGTGTTGATTAAATTAATCATCGTTGTAATGTCTCAGATTCACACATCAACTTATCATCATTACCAATCTCTCTACTCTTTACTTGTGTTAATGCAAAAGACAAGTTCAAAAGAGTTTTGATTTTTCATGTCCGATTTCGTTTACCAATTTTTTTTTACAACCAAATGAGCTGATTCCAATATAAATTGCCGATTTTTTTCTTTAAGCAACAGGTAAGAAAGATTGAAAATGGTACATGAACATGAAATTAAATTACAAGATATCATTAGCAGTTTTTTATTAGAGCAAAAAAAACAAAAAACAAAAAACTAGAATGGTCTGACTTTATTGTAGCTTTGTAAAATTACATAAAACCAAAATAAAATAATGTAAAACATGTTATGAATCAAATTATGCCAATGTAATTTTAAGATAAAACAAGATTACAGTCCTACACAGAATAGGCTATATTGCCTTTTGTATGGCTTCACAGACTTTGTAATATGACATTTTGGGAAATTACTCCAATGAAGTCACAGATTGGCCAATAAAATAAATTAATTAATGGCCAGTCAACCAGTACATCTCTACCTGGGACATTGTGTTTGAAAAGGTAAAGACATTTAGTAGTGAAAGTCTAGTGAAGTAACAAGTTTAATGATTGTTTCCTGAGATAAACCTTTTAAGTCACTGACGATGTGACAATAGTACTCATGTGGCGAGGATAGGATTAGTGGCAGGAGGTTTGCCATATGAAGTCATATTAGTTAATCTTCTTGGTCCAGTGTGTGCTCTCTAATGGTTTGAGGGAGAGCCACTGAAACTACCCATGCATGATTATGGATTTTTTTCCCTTGCTCTTCAAACAGAAATGAACGTCTGATGTTTATGTCTGTCTCTGGGCTTCTCTAGCTGGAAAATGTTGCACATCCCTTTACACCTCTGGTATCACAAGTAGACGAGGGAGACACATTCCAGTTTATAACTGGTGTTTTGTCTCATTTGTCCATGTTTGACTGCTTCTGTCCTGATTACTTCGAGGAGAAGGTCTATGGGCGGGTCCCACTGTTTTCGTCAAAACACCAGCGGGAGGGTTACATGTCGATGCGCACCGATATTACGTCAGAGTTCTGCATGTATATGTATGAGCTTTTTCAGATATTTTGATGCAGTGGATGAAATAAGCTCACACAACTTTCATATGCTTGCAAAATCAGACAACAGAAAAAGATGAGGAGAGCAGCCACTTTTGTTTATGCAATAATAGCCGCAAGACATTAAAAAAGTTTAAAACCCACCTGTCCAGCGTGCTTCCCAATAACACGTCCCACAATGATTACTCATTAGGTCAGTAGGTGGTCTTTTCGAACGCATTCGACCACATGAGCGTTTACACTGAAAGCAATCTGCGTTTTCGACCTCCTCTGGAAGTAGTCGAAAGCTGTTTACACCTGTATTTAGTGTTGTCCACTTGTGATTGACAAAAATGCATTTTAATACCAGGGGAAAAAAAGGCCTTTGATTTTCTTAAAGGCACAGTACGTAATTTTCAGCGCTAGAGGTCGCTTACCCCTTATTTACACTGCAAGCGTCTGCGGCGCGTTATGGCTGCGACGCGGCTACCGGAGTTGATCCGCGGCCACTCTAGTCAATGCTTGTGTTTACACCAGCCGCGCCATGCCGCGTTTCAGAGGCGGCTCACTGCGCCGCTTCGCTAAAGATAGGTGCCAAGTCTTTTTTTGACGGATGCCAGCCACGCAGCTCAAATACAAAATAAAGTCAAAATAATCACCCTGTGAAGACTTCTGCTCATATTTCAGATCACTAGGAGGCCAGAAATTGACGACAAGAGATTCGAAGTCGAAAAACTTGAAAATGTTTTGACCTTGTCATCCATAACAGGACTTTTAAATGTATTACCTTCATCTGTAGGCTACAGCAAAATAAAGTTTGGCATAGCAATAAACACAATTAAACCAGACAAAATATAACCATATAGCCATTCAAAACACGAAAAATCTACGAAAACAACGTCGGACAGGCAAATCTAGTGGTCTCGCGAATCCAGCCGCTTCTCTTCTGAAATGCTTCTGGTGTGAGTTGACACCGCGTAGAAGACGAAACAAAACCTCGCCGGAGCCGTAACGTGCCGCAGACGCGTACTGTGTAAACAAGGGGTTATTCAAAACAAAGCCTTAGCTTGATGATGCCTTGTTTTTGTGGAATCATGGGAGGTGTTTTCGTCATGCCTACAGCCGGTGGGACGAGACTCAGGCAGAAATCATGTTCATGGATGAGATTATGTATTAAAGATTTAGTAACATTACTGTAGTATGAAGCAGGGTGTGGCTGAAAACCATTGGAGCGGATCGAGGCCGCTGGAGCGATTGCTAATGAGAGACGAGCGCGACGCATCTCGAGAGCAGCAAGCTTTTATTGTGCCACAGTCGAGCGCTTCCGCTTCTTCCGGTCAAGCGTATGTGAGGTAACACAGCGCTGCTTATCATATTAGATACATGTATTTCATACATTTGTGTGTTGAAAGTTGTTATAGTGCTACTCTTTGTGTTTGCTCGGCGGCTGCTATGAGACACTTGTTGCACCCTGCAGTAAGCTAGATCGATATTAGTCATGGTAAAACATGGTACTCGCGGTAAATCAAGAATACGAGATTTAAACAATAAGAGCGAGTTGTGTTGAGCGATATAACATGATTAATTTTCTGTCGATGAAGGTATCCAAACAGTTACTCACCTGTCTAATAAAACACATAATATTTTAAAGCGTTTTTGTTGTTTCCGTGGTTTCTACAAAATAAAACCGGAAATCGAGGGTAACGCGGGTATGATGTCATTGATAGGCGATGCACTGACACAGTCCGTGTCCTGGTTAAAATTGCTTATTTCTCTGGATTTAAACATTCTTGGAAACATTTGGGATAATCTTAAGTACATAAGTCAACAAAATATATAACACTGTTCTGTTTTTTGGATATTGAAAAAAATATTACATATTGTGCCTTTAAAACAAGGCACAAACAAGATGGCAAATACTTTTCCTTGTTTTTTTAGACATATTGGTGTAGAGATTGCCACTAAATCGTTTATGCATTAGTCAGTATACTAAAATCTAATGTTTACAGTAAAGCTCCTCTGTGTAATTTTATGTTAAATCTTAAATTGAAATCAAAATTATTTATTTTACTGTACAAAATATGGAAAGCTTAAATATATTCCGATTCTGACTGTCCTGATATTATCTGCTTACAAATTCAGAAAACTCAGACCAATTCAGCGCTAATATTGGCTGATAACATTATGGCATCGTCATATATAGATCAGAATATCACTTGTAAATGGATCTTTTGACTGGGCAAGTAAGCTACCCTAGCATAAACCACTTTAACTCTTTTTAAATGAGAATCATGGAGACAATAAATAAAACAGTTTGTTTCAAATCTACTTTGATTAACCAACATCTCATCAGAATACTAAACCTGTATGTTAATATGTTAATATCTCTTCTGCTCAGAGCATTATGGGTGCTGGCTTGCTGGCAGCAGCACCCTCTTAGTCATAGACATACAATTCTTCACTAGTCAAACTGAAGAAGCACAAGCTTTCTATAAATAGAAGCCATCATTTTCTCTGCAGATAAAGGGGGGAAGTCTGGAGAACAGTTTGGGGCTGCTTGTGTAAATCACTGTGTCCCTGCATTGTGTTTGCTTTAGATAAAAGCACCAGACATGTAGCTTCCCTGTTCACACATGGGTGATTGTAAGTGCAGAGACTCTGGTACATCTATGAGTAACTGGTGTACATGGAGATGGAGATTCCCAGTGTAAACTTTCATTACCGCAAACAATGGGTTCAAGCTGGTCAGGTAAATTCGCTGCACTGACCGACAGAATAGACAATGGGCCTTTTTTTTTTGTTGCCAAATTTTGCCAAAATCTGAGTGCACCTTTATACTGTATAAATATAAATTAGCTGGACCATTTTTTTATTTATTTATTTATTTTGGTTCGTGTTGATGTAAAGATTTTATGGAAACTTTATGTGTAAAGGCCAGCTCACACCGCACAGACAGACGCCAACAAACACAAACAATCAAGTTGGCCGTTGGATTTAGTATTTTATGAAAAATATCTGTCATGTTCGCACTGCCCCAACAGACACAGACAAACTTTGAGTGAGAATGTCTTTACGTGACATTTTTACGTGCGTACAAAACGAAAGAGGTTGTGGGTGAAGCCGTGGTTGGAAAGATGGGCCGCATACTTTAATTTACTGCAGTTGATCTGGACAAACTGTTTCATTAGAAAGATTAAATACTCCAGCTTCGATATTTGTTCACTGTTTATGCTAAAATGTCAGGAGTGCAAAATAATCAATTGGTCACTTATGATATTTTTTAAACGTATTCATATTCAGTCACAGGTTTATTTGTGTTCACACAGCTGCACTGAACAGCGTCCATTAGGGCTTTTAGTCCAAAAGTGCGCATACTTGGAGAAATACATATTTACACAAGCTAGTTTAGTATTTATTATAGACAGAATCATCATTTCTATTCATTGTCCACTGATTTATGCGATCTGATGACCATTGGTGGCTTCCTGCGCTGTTTGTTTGTGTTTTCACTTCCCAGAGAAATGTTTCTACGCATGAAACATGGAGCTAATAAACACATGATTATGATAGTATATGATTTGTATGAGATTTTCATGAGGTTTGGGGTATTTTCATCTCACTAAAGGATGTTTACATTAGAATACATTAGAGTTTGTTGGCATTTGTTGGGAAATCATATCACACTGCTCAGACATTCCAAGACCCGATAAAAGCCGATTGAACGCATTCATTCGTGTGAAAACAAACTCCGACCAATGCCAACAGATGCGTCAGGGGTAACACGCTGATCCGACAAACTCCGACAGACGTGTTTGTTGGTGTTTGTCTGTGCAGTGTGAATTGGCCTTGAAATATTCAAATGTAAATTCACCTGGTTATTCGGGCCAAAAAAGTATTTACACTTTATTCCTCTCAAATTGATACACTGATCGAGCCACATTAAAAATCAAAATACAAATTACCATATGGGGAGAAAAGAGAAGATTTGGCTGATCAGCACTGGCACCATCATGTAAGAGTTATATTTACATATAGCATGTGAATAAAAGATTGTATTTATATGTGTTTTGCAGAGACGCATTTAATTTTTTTAATCAGATAGAAGTCCAATCAAAGAAGATTCATGAAGTAACCCTTTCAGGCAGATTGGTCTACATGGTTTGGAAGATGACACAGCTAAAACTCAGTAGTGTTGTTTTGGCTTGTGTTCGCTCAATGCAGTCTTCATAGATCAGTAGTGTGTTTTGTTCCCCAGGGGCACAAAACTGAAGAGTCAACACACTGCAGGTATCAGCCAGAGCCATCTAGTCTTGTTTCTCACTTGTGTTGGTAAAGTGCACTGCAGTGCGTATCCAGAACTCTTCTTTGTTTTAGATTTGTTTGCTTGCTTCGGATGGAGATTAAAAGAATGTAGAGTTTCAGAATGAAGTGATTATTTACATGAGTTCAAATGTGTAGGTGGTTATTGCTGATGTTCCTTTTCGTGTTCAGCACTGAAAATCAGGTGACCGCTAAACGTCTCAAGCCCGACACTGCCCTGAAAACAGAGGGGGGTTTTCTTTGTCTGTTGAGTCACATGACAGTCCTGACTCAGTGAAACTCTAAAGTAGGAAGTGTAGCGAGCTGAATAAGGAGATAATGTCGCAGACCATTATTTTGCCATTGGGAATGAGGATGTGTAAGGGCCTGCCACAGATTCTCATCGACCTCATATGCACTGCAAATGTTTGGGAGTGTACAAATAAAGTGCCTAATTAGCATTACAGTCAATGGCGAGAATATGACCTCTGGCTGCTGTAAACTGCAATAGCTGTAGTTATGCCAACACTGAATTCTACTTGAAGTGTTGATTTCACAAGACCTGAGTCAACATGTTTCTTCGCATGGACACGCATTACTGGGTTCTCTTTAGCTGATCCACGCATTGATGTTGTATCAGCCAAATCATGGCATGCAACCTTCGCTCAGGATGTATAGCTGTTTCCTTTCAACATGTGACTTCCCTCTAATGACGACAGCTTTGTCAGCAGTATGAAGCGAGTTTACAGGAGGCTTAACTGATGATTGGTCTCCAGGCTGGTATGGTTGGTATCAACTGGCAGTGGCAGCTGGTGGGATTTAAAATAGTGGAAGCATACTAAATTATAGCAGACTGGGGATCCAGAGGATTTCCTTTTTTTTTTTTTTTTTTTTNNTTTTTGTGAGCGGTAGAGTGACAGCTATAACTATAAATATATAAACTGGACAAATGCCTTGAAATACAACATCTGAACAGTGTCTTGAGGTGTGGTAGTATTAGCGGAATAATTGACTCCGGTCCGTTGAATTATTAGAAAATAATGCGAGGTGTAATGGCCTTGTAACGTCATAACCACCTCGGGTGTGCATTATTTTCTAATAATCCAACGGCCCGTCATTAATTATTCCTTACTTAAATTTATAGTTATTGTTATAGTTATTGTCCTTGGTGTGAATGGGCCTTTAAAAAAAAACTTTTTTTTGGTCACACAGGAAATCCATCCTACTTTCCTTTGGGCCCTATGGAATCCATTTTATTTTTTTCCCAAATTTAATTATTTTTTTCCTTTTTTTTTTCTGAAATAAAAGTTAATAATAAGTTTAATAAACTGCATTCATAAAACTTTAACAAATTAATATTTTATCATGTTTTTGTACAATAATAGGACCCTGTGAAATGTTTTTTTTCTTTTCTTTTTTTTTCGGAAATTCTGTGTTTATTTTAATTTTTTATGAATTTATGACTTAATACAAATTTATTATTAAAACAGTGGTAATAAAATGAAGGCAAAAAACATTAATCTTTTAAAATGTAATCAAATTAAATTTAACAATTCCTTTTATTTTTTTGGCAGAGGAAGTGCTGCAGAGGTCTGTTAAAGTTAAAAAATGGACACAAATTCTGTGATGTCCTTAAAGGCACCAAGAAATCAAAATTGACAATTTTTGTTTTAATGGAATATTGCAGTATTTATTAAAAATGATTTATCTGTGATTTAAAAAAAACAAAAACAAAACATGCCCTCATAATCTTTAATCAAAATAACTTCCCCTTTCTCTTGTAACGACGTCTCTTCTCTTCTTTAATGATGCGTTTACTGGCGTGAGGGCGGGGCAACCTGTCACTCACATGAGATCCACCAATAGCAAACCACAACCATCCAACGATCCAATCAATTCCTGATATTCTCGCCAGTAGGGAAGAAAAGACTATAGCAACTTTTATTTCATGCTGACTTTAAAAAAAATAAAGAACTGATTATTAATATTATTATTATTACTTTGAGAAGTACATTCTAGCTACTGTACAATAGTAATATATTTCTGTCACAATGTCTTCAAAACCGAACTTAAACTGAAGTTTTATTTTGATTAAAAAAGTAGACTGTACGATTAATGCATTATTCAAAGCCTTCAATATCCCTTTAATCACTTTATCATGAAAGACCCTGGAAGTATCTCTGTTTGTATACTAAGCACCAGAAAGCAGTGTTTTGTAGCCTAAACAGGTTTGACTAGAGTGTTCACAGCAATGTGCACTGACATTTGTATTTTTAACTGACTCAACTTGTGTGTTTAAGGGCATTGAGACATTTACATTTACATTTACATTTATGCATTTGGCAGACGCTTTTATCCAAAGCGACTTACATTGCATAACAGACATGATATTAAAATTGCACCTCTGCCTGTGGTCTTAATGTGTCCAGGCAGATGCTGTATTTATAAGGAATTGAATTAAGTGTAAACGTATATGAGTAAGCATGTTTCTGGATTATCATACAGTACATGTGTGTAAATGGGTTTCTGCAGAGAATCCATACGATCAGGAAACACTAGAGCACTGATTTGATTTCCTTAATGTAGTCTCCCAGATCGAGGACTGTTATCTCACTTACACTAATGGACCCAGTCATAACCCTGTTACCTTCACTGTCACTATCCTTTTGGCCAACTTAAATGCAGAGCATCTAACATGCTTTGATACAAAGACTGACTCTCATTGAGGTTTAGACAAAAGCATCTTTTGATAGTTGATTATGACCTGAATGTCATATATTGTGTCATATAAGTCATTTTTATTTGTATAACACTTTTCACAATACACATTAAAGGAAAAGCTTTACAGGAAATCATGATGTTAATATTTATAATATCTTAATATCTTCATGCATATAGTGGCATTTAGCAGATTATAGCTGGATGATGATGTAGTTTACAAATTGTGATGATATATCGCAGACTAATCAAATTTATTTGTTCCATTTGTTAAACATTTTGCTGCCAAAACTTGTCATGTGTCAGGGATTTCAAATGTTTTTACACTGCTGTTTTGTACTAAAACTTTAGGTGTGTCAAGTTAAAAGAATGAAATGACTCATGACTCATGACAAGCAAGATTTGTCTCATTCTTTGCTTTCAAAAACAACCTCTTTCAGCAGTTTCTAATAACTTAAGATCCATGGTCCACTGGAATGGGCCAGATACAGTATAATGCATGTTGATGAATTGCCAATGTATAAAGCCATGCCATTATTTTTTACCAAAAAATAGTCACAAATGATTAAATGAGGAGTGGTAGCTGTGGGGGTAAAGTGTGCCATTGGCTCAACTAAAATGAATGAAAATTGTTTCACTATATTCACATTATTAAACTTTTTGCTAGCTAGTTTAAGAAAATTCAGGCATTGCGCAGTTAAAATATACTGTACTGTACTATACCTTACAGTGAAAACACTTCTTTCTGGTGATGCAAAACTTTAATTTTTAAAAAACACTTTAATTTTCTCATAATATACATTGCTGCATCACCTGTTGTCTCATACTGTCTGAAACAGTTCGAAAAAGGATTCAGTCTCCCTAAACCCCTCCTTTCCGAGAGCCTGCTCTGCTCTGATTGGTCAGATGCCCAGTCTGTTGTGATTGGTCCACTGCTTACAGCGCGTGTCAGAAACTAAACACACATTACCATGTCTGTATTTCAGCTCCTGATCTTCCTCAGCACTTGATACACAGTGATATGAACAGTAACGATGAAATTGGTTTTACCGTATCAATTCGAGTCCTTATCATTTGGAAGTATATGCAAAGTGGATTTGATTTCGTAGATTGATTTCTGCTCGTTTTCCTTCTCTAGGGCCCTTTTTCCTTGCCTTTTTTGGGCATACAATGAAAGTCAATTGGCTCCAATACTGTTTGGCTACCAACATTCTTCAAATTTTTTTATTTATTTTTTTGCTCTCCACAGAAAAAAAGTCATTAAGTTTTGGCATGACATGAGAGGGAATGATATCAAGTTTTAATTTTGAGGTTAATTTTATCTCTGACTTTAAGTAAAAAGTGTCACATCTTACCCACTGTCCCTCATGTGGAAACCCCATGAAGACAGTGGATTTCACAATGTGGGAAAACATCATACATCATCACAATATCTAGCTGACACCAGATTATGCTGGTTATCAAAACCTGACATCAGCCAATCGTCAATCATCATGTCTTGAAAGCCGAGTTCCAAAGTCCTGATCATGTAATAGTAGTAATGTGTTGTAAACTTTGCCCTGATCTCGGGTCATTCATGCGTTGTCATGCATTTGCTGAATATCAACAGTGTACGTAAGAGCCTTTTTTAGATCACTGCTTGAAGGGTTGTAAAAGTAAGACAAGGCATTTTTATGCATGTCTTCATAGTATGATTAAAATGACTGACTGCTGCCCCCTATAGGTCAACTGATGTGTCTGTGAAAGCAAATGATTGACAAACTGAGCATCTCTGTGATATCATTTTGCTCAAAAATAATGCTTGGGGGCAGGTGATATACTTTACTTCTGACACGAAGAACAAAACGGTTACTTTGTCACATCCAGTGTAGACACGGTGTAAAAGAACACGCCGTGATGTCTTGTTCTTCTTTTGGTCACATGTCTTCACGCAGGTCAGAGTTCACCAAACTTGAATTTTGGAATGCAGTGAAATGCAAAACATATTTGCACAAGCTTGCATTTTCCCCCCCTAAAACAAAGGGGGAAAATTTTTTACATTTTTTTTGTTGAAAGAAATTGACTATCCTGCATAAAGTGAAATACAGAGATGATTAGAGCCATATACAAAAGTAACAAAGATTTGCAACGTTATTCTTATGTGAATAAAAATGAATAAAGATGGGAGTGTTTATATTTTAGAATGAAAATAATTTTTGAACAACAACTGAAAAGTTGGTTATAGAAAAAAACAAACTTGTGTATTAGACTACTCTATTTAACATAATAACACAGCATTATAGAAGGTACCATTATTATCTTCTGAGGAAGTTTGTTTAGTCATGCTAGTTGAAATCAAGCCCCCTCATCAGACAACGTAACCATGCCAACCAGTTCCCAGCATTGCAGGATTTAATGAAGTGTTAAGATGTGACCGTTTAATCGTTAACCCAGGACAGATGTCCACAATGACTCCTCAATCCATATTACCACGTTATTTTATGCCTAGACAAAGTGCTGATATATATGTTTGAATACACTTTATTTTAAGGTGTTCTTGTTACAGTGTAGTTATAGATTTAAGTACTGGGTAATGTTAATTAACCACAGACAAAGCTAATTATTAGGATCTCAAAGGTGCGTTTCCTGTAATACAGAGCTTAATGTGATCCGTGTTTGCATTCCCAGGCCGCCATGCAGACATACGACAGCAAAGCACAGGAAGTCTACAGCAACGGCCATATGAACGGAAAAGACATAAACAAGATGAGAGAAGTGGCCTTTGAGAAGAACCCCTCTGAGCCACTGGTATTATACCTTTTATTTTCATATGTTTCATGTCTATTGTATTTACGAAATCAAAATTATTTAAATTCTTATTAAAATTTTTAAAATTAATAAATTATTTACATTATTTAAATTCTCTTTAAAGGAATATAATTCACAGTATGTGATATTGTCCTCCTCCAAAAATCGACTCTATAGGTAAATTTTTCAAGCACCTTATTACAACCTGTATTTACGTTTTAAAGTCATACGCCCTCTAGCTGGCGTAAAAATAATGACAGTGTCGTGTTACGCCTGTCGTCATGAAATGAAGTATGACTGTCGTTGTCAATCAAAATGCGTGTTCATTTAAATGCAGTGAGTGGACTTTTCACACCATTTGTCCTTTTTCCATTTAGCAAAACTCATTTTTTATTAACAACTACACCTACCCCACCCCTAAACCTACCCTTAGTGATTTATAGTGCATATACACTTCATGAGCACATGCGTTCCCTGGGAACTAACCCGCGATCGCGATTGCATATTGTTATATATTGCAAAGCTCTGCCAATTGAGCTACTCGAAACCTGAAATATGCAGATAAAAGGGTACAATGCATTAAAATAAAAGTGTCCTGTTGTCGATAGGGGCGCAACTATAGCAAACGCTCCTATGGGTCGTATTTCAGGGAAGTGACAAACGACCTATATGGGCGTATTTGTTGAAGGACATGTTGGTTACATTAATGTTAGCAATGTGTTAAAACATGTTAATTCATGTTAGCAAAGAGTTAAAACATGCTATCAAAGTGCTAAATCATGTTAAAAATGTGCCAATTCATGTTAACAGTGTTGTTAAAATATGCTAGCAAAGTTGTAAAACATGCTGATTCATGTTAGCAACATTCTAATCCATGCTAGCAAAGTGTTAAATCATGTTAGCAATGTGCAAAAACATGTTAGCAACATGGTAATTCATGTTAACAACATGGTAATTCATGTTAGCAATGTGGTAAAACATGTTAGCAACATGGTAATTCATGTTAGCAATGTGGTAAAACATGTTAGCAACATGGTAATTCATGTTAGCAATGTGCAAAAACATGTTAGCAATGTGCAAAAACATGTTAGCAACATGGTAATTCATGTTAGCAACATTCTAATCCATGCTAGCAAAGTGTTAAATCATGTTAGCAATGTGCAAAAACATGTTAGCAACATGGTAATTCATGTTAGCAATGTGCAAAAACATGTTAGCAACATGGTAATTCATGTTAGCAATGTGGTAAAACATGTTAACAACATGGTAATTCATGTTAGCAATGTGCAAAAACATGTTAGCAAAATGGTAATTCATGTTAGCAATGTGCAAAAACATGTTAGCAAAATGGTAATTAATGTTAGCAATGTGGTAAAACATGTTAGCAACATGGTCATTCATGTTAGCAATGTGGTAAAACATGTTAGCAACATGGTAATTCATGTTAGCAATGTGGTAAAACATGTTAGCAACATGGTAATTCATGTTAGCAATGTGGTAATACATGTTAGCAACATGGTCATTCATGTTAGCAATGTGGTAAAACATGTTAGCAACATGGTAATTCATGTTAGCAATGTGGTAAAACATGTTAACAACATGGTAATTCATGTTAGCAATGTGGTAAAACATGTTAGCAACATGGTCATTCATGTTAGCAATGTGCAAAAACATGTTAGCAACATGGTAATTCATGTTAGCAATGTGCAAAAACATGCTAATTCATGTTAACAATAGCCGCTTTTCCACCGTCGGGCCGAACGGTTCTCATTGCGCTACCATTCCTTGCCGATCCGGGCTAGCAGGTACGGTTCGGGTTTCATTTTCCACTGCGGGGCTAATAACGGCCGTTATTTGAAATGTAATACAAAAGCGTCAGTCGTTGCCTTGGTAACGCAACGGCTTACTGTTTATGAGATGTAAATAATGACCGCGTTATGGAGATATCATATTTTTTTTTTTTAATTTTATTATTAACTTGTGTTTACGTTGCTCAAATAGAGCGCTTAGCCAGCTACAGAGAAACTGGTAGCCAGGAAACAGACAAGTGACCAATCCTGAGTGGCGATGTCACTTCACGGATTCTACCAGCATGATTCAGCACAGTTAGACAACCGGGGCGAGGTCTGTAATCATGCCGTGCCGAACCAGGCTCCCGTGGAAACACAACTGGAACTGTTCCTTACCATTCTAAGAACCGTTCGGCCCGACGGTGGAAAAGCGGCTAATGTGTTAAAACATGCTAGCAAAGTGCTAAACCATGCTCTAAATGTGATAAAACATGTTAACCTGTGAATTCATGTTAGCAACATGTTAAATCATGCTAGCGACATGATAAAACATGTCAGTGACTTTTTTCCCTTTCTCTAGTAAAAACTTTAAGCTGTTCAAAGTTATTTCAAATTTCAAACACTGCTTTCTCAAGCCAACATCAAAGTTTGTCATCAGACTTTACTCATTTAGTTTACTTGTGTTGTTCCATACTTGTACGCTGTTATTTATTTTTTGAATGGAACAAAAAAGGAGTATTTTAAGAAGATCTTATCCATCCAATGACAGTTCATAGTGACCATGTCTGAAAAGCAGGTTTGAAGTCTCTAAACAGCAGAAGACTAATATTGTGCTCTGTGTCTGTTCAGGGTGTAACTCTTAAGCTGAATGAAAAGCAGAGGTGTACAGTGGCGAGAATATTACATGGAGGGATGATACACAGACAAGGTACAGTGGATCCTTGGTTTGTTTGTATGTGAATAATTATGCAGTTTCCATTAGGGATCGGTATCGGGCCGATTGTGCTTTTTTTCAACTGATCGGTAACAGCTATCCTAAGCCCGATCCTTTATTTTACGTCATCTGTCACGCAGTTGTCATGCAGTAGGTGGCGGTATGCATCTTCAGGTGGGTTTGCCAACCGCTGTTAAATGGCCGTTAAAAAAGAAGCAGCTAAACTGGACCAATGAGGTCTGTTCTAGCGCGTCACTAAAACACACATTCAAGCATATTTGGTGTTATCATTCAAAAGTCATTTATTTACTGTTTATTTTTATCTGCCATCAGACTATCTGAGACATTGTTGCTGTGGGTAATGTCTTGCTTCAGACTTGACTGACAGCAAATATTACAAAATGTGACATTAAAAAGTGTAAAAGTCACTCATTTTTATAAAGTAACACTGTCCAACAGTGACACCCACAGGTGAAGTTACAGCGGGAGGCTTGCCTCCTCTGTCCCCATTGACTTTAAACAGACCCCCTAAAGCGTGCACTGAGTTTAGTGGGGGTAATTGAGAATGAATGGGGTGAAGTCACAAGAGAGGAGGCAATGCCTCCATCGTGCTGTGATTGGATATGATCGGTTATGATTTGATATGATTGGTTCACGCGATAAATCCCGCCTCTTGTTGCGCGCGTTCTCATCGGCCTGAATGAAGACAATGATGCCGTTAATGGGAAGACTAATTAAAAAGTAAGTAAACAACTCAGCCATTTCACCGCTTTATGTCACGTCAAAGTCAAACTTGAAATAGCTTGAAAACATGATGACTCTGGGGGTTTTTAGTGAGCAATCAGCTTGGGGAAATTAAAGGTACATTTTTGTGTCAGTGTCTGTGACCAGTGCTTGAAAATAAGTTGACTATTAAAAAGAAAAGCTAAACAATAGTTCACAAATAATATATATTGATTAAATTGTTACTGCCTTTAGTTTTTATTTTGGAATAAATGTAAAAAAGACGCTTGATGAAATTTATACTTGTTTTTTTATAAATCAAACATATAGTTATTGCAAAAAAATACAAAATAGAATTGTATTTGGTCTCTCTTTTTTATGCTATGTCTGTTAAACCAGGAAAATTATGAATAACGAACATAAATTTAAATGTGCTATACAGTATATAAAAAATGTGAAGACCTCATTTTAAAACACCACCACACACCACTGATTGGCAGATACTCAATATTCAATGACTCGGATCAGATCAGGGGCACAAAAAAATTTGATCGGGACTTCCCTGGTTTCCATACAGCTCAATGGATAACAGCTTGACACTTTTTTTTTTTCTCTCTCTTTTTTTTTTACAGGTTCTTTACATGAAGGCGATGAAATCGCAGAGATCAATGGGAAAAGTGTTGCTAATCAAAGTGTAGACCAACTGCAGAAGACTCTGGTGGGTTGTTGTGTCATTTGTGGATGCACGCTGAAAAAGAAGTACACTTAAGCATACTTTCAAAAAGTGTGCTTATTTCAGAAATAACACTTAAAAAAAAAAAATACTAAAGTGCGAACTGAATGTAATGTTTCCGTAGAGTTAATTGCAAGTTATTGTAACTTACTTTAAAGTAAAATTTAATTTGACAAAAAAATACAAGTGTGTTAAGACACGTAATCGTACTTTCTTTAAGTAAGTGGCCTTTTATTTGATTAATAGTATATTATCAGCAAGTACAGTGTTTTAAAATATATACTTAGAAGTTTTGAAGATTTGAAGTATGACTGAAGTGCATATTCAGTGTAATTAACCACACTTCTTTTTCACAAGGGGTGTTGAGGAGTAACCAAGTGAAAGTAGTGACCTACCTACATTACTCAAACTGTGTAGCTTTTCCTGTTACTTGTAATGTTTTCTCACAAGTGGTGCAGCATGAAAAAAATTCTGCATTCGCTGTTTAAATGTCACATTGTTTTGTGATAGTACACAACGAAATAGGAGAATCTCCTGAAAAATACCAAGAAATGTCTTTAGTCTAATTTTACATTTTTACACCATGTTTTGTAAATGCATAGTTAAAATAAAAGCATATATAATGGTAGCATTTGTGTACAACGACCAGGATGATTTTCATTACAGTATAAGAATGAGACATTTTTTGCATTATGCTAAATAGGATTTTTCTGTGAAACTGAGCAAAGAAAGCATCAGTGTACATTTCTACTGTCTGTTAGTAACTACTACAATTTCAAAGCAGCAGTTTTTAAGAAGAACTGGCACTCTGAGTTGTTTTTTGTGGTCATGTTACTCTTGATTTGATGTTGTTTAACATTACAGAAAGACACAAATGGTGTTGTCACATTGAAAATCATCCCCAATCAGCAAAGTCGCCCTATGGCATGTGAGGTGAGTGAAACAACAGCTAAATCATTCTCACATCCTGCCTATTTCTTGCTTCAATACATATATATTTTTATGATCACATTCTACTCATCTCGCTTTACCCTTTGATTTGTAAATATGCGCTCAAATTTGATCACTTATTTCTTTGTCTGTCTATTCTGTATCCTTGATTAAATTAAGGTTTGAGGTTTATCATGGGAATGGGAAACCAATGAAAGACACAGGTGACTATTTAAAGCATCAATAGCAGATAACTCTACACTTACTTTTCTCATTAGATGAAGTAACTTCAAACCCTCTTCTGCCATCTGCTGGTCACACAGCGTCAAACGGCACAGCAGTTGATTGTGAAACCTGTAAAACATTGTTTGACATTGTGATGAGCTATGGCAGGATCTATCTAGAGGTTTGCTTATCAGTTTTAGACTGTAGCTGTAGATATTGGCACTAATATCTATCTATCTATCTGTCTATCTATCTATCTATCTATCTATCTATCTATCTATCTGTTTTTCTGTCTGTCTTATATATAAAATCAGCATATTAGAATGATTTCTGAAGGATCATGTGACATTGAATGCTAGAATAAATCACAGGAATAAATTACAAAATATATTAAAATAGAAAACAGTTATTTTAAATTGTAATAATATTGCTTATTGTAACAATAGTGCTATTTTACTGTATTTTTGATCAAATAAATATAGCCTTGATAAGCATTAAAAAATCTTAATTATTCCAAAATCTTTGACCGGTAGTGTATGACAGTTATTTAACAAAAAAAAAATGAATGCATCACATACAGGGATACTTTTTTCTTATTACAGCAGGATAATATTTAAATACATACAGCATGATTTACAAAAGTAGGACATGTTCCTGGATCAACATCTTTTGTTGACCCTGGAAACACACAAAAAAGAAGTTTTATTCAAGTGTCCTATTAGTATTCTTCTTTTAAACTATAAATAAGAAAGTATACTTTCAGTCATATACTTTTTATGTACTTATGAACATAGTAGTATACGTAAAGTGCAAAAATAATATATAAGTAGTAAACTAAGTATTATGTTCACTTAAAAAAACTTACAAGTATACTTGCAGTATAAAACTACTAAACTAGTAGTTTACAGTATACCTCAGAGTGTACTTGAATAAACTAAAATGTGTGCTACAAGTATTAAAATAGTAAACTACTAGTATACTTATAAGTTCATTTGTAGTACAGATGCAGTACAAATGAGAAATGTAGTTGTGAACTAGTTGTGCACATAAAGTTTTCTACTGTTACACTTAAAGGGGACCTGTAATAACCCTTTTACAAGATGTAATATAAGTCTCTGGTGTCCCCAGAATGTGTCTGTGAAGTTTCAGCTCAAAATACCCCACAGATCATTTATTATAGCTTAAAAATTTGCCCCTATTTGGGTGTGAGCAAAAACACACAGTTTTTGTGTGTGTCCCTTTAAATGCAAATGAGCTGCTGCTCCCGGCCCCCTTTCCAGAAGAGGGTGGAGCTTTAACAGCTCGCGCTTTGGTTGCTCAACAACAACAAAGCTGGAGAATCTCACGCAGCCAAAAGGAGGATTGTCAGTAACGTGTTCAGCCTTACATTGTTCAAACCGGAGTCGACACTGATGGAGAGAATCAGGAAGAAGATCCAACTTTTAGAATTCAACCGTTTGTTGTAGTCCAAAAGAAAATATCTCCCTCTGCATTGAACTTTGAGCGTCGTAACTTTGCGGATGTTGTTTATGCTCAAACATCAACATTTCACACTTACTAAAGTTAAAAAAGTGAAATCATAATCAACATCCCCTTTAAACGTATACTTTATATACTAAAAGGTTGGCCAGTTTAGTCTCAAGCAGTATTGAAACAGTGTACGTACAAGTTTACTACTACTAGTACATTGATATTAGTATACTTACTACATAAAATATACTTAAAATGTACTTGAACATTACTTAAGTATACATAATAAAATTAACTTGAAGTATACTTCTTTTTCGTAAGGGGAAACCGACCCCTAAAATTTGAAGGCAATGACAAATCATCTGATAAATCATCTTTATGAAGCACGTGTGACGGATTTATGAGAGACTAATGTTTTCTGGATAATGTTTTTGCAGATGTATATGAGGGCACAGTTTGACTATGACCCTGCCAAAGATGACCTGATCCCATGCAAAGAAGCTGGCCTGAAATTTAAAACGGGTGACATCATTCATATCATCAATAAGAAGGATCCAAACTGGTGGCAAGGGAAGGTGGACAGCTCCTCCACAGACTTTGCAGGACTCATGCCTTCTCCAGAACTTCAGGAATGGTACGTTCTGTCCTTTTCTGTATTTGATGACAGATAAACATTTGCAATGACTCAGCAATGTACATTTAACATCTCCCTTTCTTTCACAAGCTAAACATTTCTGATGTTTCTTCAGGCGAGTAGCAAGCAAAAGCAAAGGGACGCGGGAAGTCGGACAGTCCTGCAGTCCTTTTGGCAAGAAGAAGAAATGCAAAGACAAATACCTTGCCAAACACAGCTCAAGTTAGTGAAGCTCACCTCTTTATAATTTCTAAGGCCTGTTTTCTTTATAGAGCTGTAGTAACCGGACAGATGCACTTGTCAAGATTTAACTGATTCATTTTTTCTTCTTTAGTCTTTGACCAGCTTGATGTAATATCCTATGAAGAGGTAGTGAGACTTCCTGCATTCACCAGAAAAACTCTGGTTCTGATCGGTAAGCATCATCAAACCTATTAACTTTAAATATTATGTCTCTATTGTCTTTGACACCGCTCAGACTAGCAAAGAATTCTTGGGAATGGAGGATTTATGTGTCACAGTGTGGTTGCAGCAGGGTAGAATAAAACGCAGGATTTAATCGCAGCAGTTCGTTCATTTTCCAAAACGTAACAAAACACTCTGAAAACTTGTGATGGGCGATTTCAAAACACTGCTTCATGAAGCTTCGAAACTTTTATGAATCTTTAGTTTCGAATCAGTGGCTTCGTACGTCATAACTGTTTCGAAACGTTTCTCTGTGAACCCATGAATCATGCAGATTTACTGAGATTCGCCCCCAGTGGTGAACTAATGAACAAGTGTCTGTGGTTTTTACCTGATCTCTAATCAGTTTTACGCATTTGTAGACGTTTCAATTACACATTAGTATAATTAAAACGAATAATATTAGTTGATAGTCTTTATTGGCCTGTTTAGCTGAGACATTCATGGAACAAACAAAACAAAGAGCACATATTACACAGACACTTGATATTTAATATTATTAGATGATTAGTTAATTGTATTTGATAGATTTTACTTCCAATAAAACATTTGCAATGTGTTTGTAAAAGGTGTTTTTATTCATGTTTGGCCTGATTTTTTTGTTGCATTTACACTGTTCTGAACAGCAGGGGTCACCAGCGTGTGTCGTTTCGAACACTTTAAAACAGTGAATAATCTTTTGTCATCTCCGTGTAAATTGCAAAAATGTGAATCTAAAAACATGAATCTGTGAAAACGGTGATGTCATGCACATGCGTATTACGTGTTTAGTCTATCAACCTTATTTTGATAACGATGAGATCGGACACTGAACAGAACAGACACAGGGCTTAAATACACAGGGAGATAATCAAAGACACTCAGAACAGGTGTGTAACTAAATCAGTAACCATGACAACCAACTCAAAGCACTCAGACAGACAAAACCCAAACTAGAGCACAAAGCAAACAGACATTATACAGAATACATATCATCATGGACCCTTTTCACAGATTGTGATGACGCTTTTGCACAGTTATTAACGTTGTAAATTTAGCTCAAGTTTTTTATATTTTCTTTTTTAAGCATATTTATAAAACTATACTTTGTGTTATATTACCTTGGCATTACATTTCATAAAACTAGTTAATGCTGCTGTGTTTCTAATACAACGGCTGAGGGAGAGCTATAGATTTCTTTTTTTTCTTTTTTTTTTTTTGGAAAGGCATCGAAGCGCTATTGTGGAGTTGGAGCAAATGGGGAATAAAAATATATATTTGCTGAATTTCCATTCACCACTATAGAAGTTTATCAAACTATGATGATTTCAGCTTCTGAAAACCCCGGCAATGTTAAAAAGAATCCATTTATAAAATATAAATTGCATTTAATTTCAAGTTTACTGGTTAAAATGTGTTATTTGATGTTTTGCTCTTGTTTACAGGTGCACCTGGAGTTGGAAGGAGCCATATTAAAAATTCACTGCTGAGCAAATATCCTGAGAAGTTTGCCTACCCAGCACCACGTATGTACAGTGCAGCTGCATCCCTTCTCACTTTAATTTTCTTGACTCCAACCTGTGTTTAGGAATGTTAAAGGTGGTACAGAGGATGTTTTGTTTTATACATTTTTGCAATATTACTTGAAACTGTCTTTACTAACTGATAAAAGACTATTTATTAGGTGCACTGAAAGGAATATTATTAATATACATCATCTGTGCACGAGGTAGGGCCTTAAAAACATCAGCCAATCGTTTACGCGATCATCGCGTAAACGATTGGCCCTCTGGCTTGTCAATCACTGCCATGACGTTCCTTGTGAGAGACTCGCGGCTGCGCGCTCCAGTAACTTTCCACACTCCACAGGCGCCGCATGCAATGTTTTTGTCAGGAGACAGGAGTAACAACTGCAGATTATGAGTTACCTGCGGTGAGTCCGACATAATGAATCCACTTAACGATTGTAAGGCCGATTATGAATGTAAATTGATACTTATGACTGATCGCGCTCAAACGCGTCCAGTCAGAGCCAGTTGCGTTCAGTCTGCGATTACAGTCGGTGTTAAAATTCCATGTGAAAGTATATAAATCTGCTTCAGGAGCAGGAAACAATCGCTGTATGTTGAGCACAGTCTTAGAATGTTTTAGCTAGTCGTTAAATGTGTGCCCGGCTTAATAACACAGCGAATGCCGGTGGTGAACACTCATGTTCCAATACTCGTGCACGAGTTTTGGGAGGCGTTCACTCAAAATGGAGGGGGGTTGTTCTTACGCATGCGCTCATTTCAAAAACTCAGTCGACGAAAAGATCCTCTGTACCACCTTTAATATTTAAACAGAGCAAAACTGCGTTATATACGGTCACAAATCAATCTGGATACCCTGCTGAAAAATCCAGCATTGCTGTTGACTAGCATAAGGAATGTTTTGCATGCTGGGACCGGCAGGGGATGTTGGTTTCTGGTTTGCTGGTCTCCAGCATGGGAAGCAGGAGTGCTGGTGGACCAGCTCAGTTTTGCTTGAGAACAGCTTGACTGTTAGTGTTGGGTATCGATACAGGTGACCCGATTCGATTCCGATTCACAAGATTTCAATTCGATTCAATTCCAGATTTTTGATTCCATTTTTCCCCCATTGTTTTTCTATGTAAGCATGCGTTAGATGGACATCTTTGTTTGTTTCTTTTAACACAGCGCTCAAGTTAAAAGTAGTTCAACTTTAAAAAAATGTGTCACTAGAACTTATGCCTTTTTAAAATTGAAATCCTTTTTTAAAATGCCCTGCTTCTTGTGTTTTAAAATGCAAATTAATATATAAAACACTAAAGGCTGTTTTGACAACGTTTTTCTCCAAAATTATTTTATAGTTTTATTTTGTTTTCCTACAAGCAGACAAGATCAATTTTACTTGAGAAACAAAACTGAATAAGATCTTATGACTATAAGAAGATATATCTTACAAAGATGTAAAGATTATTCATTTATTATATATTCTCTGAAAACAAGTTATACAGTTTTGCTTCTTAAATAAAATATGTCTTATTTTAAGGATGTTTACTGGAAAGCATGACAAAATAATAAATCATTAATAAAAAATTTTCTTTGCAGACACCACTAGACCACCAAAGAAGGATGAGGAGAATGGCAAAGAATATTACTTTATTTCCAATGATGAAATGACCAAATGTATCGTCGGGAATGAGCTACTTGAATACGGCAGTTACCAGGGACACATGTTTGGTACTAAGATCGAAACTGTCCACAAGATTCACGAACAGGGGAAAATTGCTTTGCTGGATGTGGAACCACAGGTAATCAAACACTGTTGAGTCAGCTGTCAACTAAATTAGCATAGCATTTGATCCTTAGCATCGTGGTGACAAGTGAGAACACCACAGAAAACACCACTCACATTTTCTTAAAAATTAGTTTGTTTTTATTTCGATGAACCATCAGTATTTCTAGCTTTGTCAGTCAATCGCTTTCTGAACTCTTTGGTTTTTTTTACCAGACGCTGAAAGTGCTCCGAACGGCTGAGATGGCTCCTCTTGTGATGTTCATTGCTCCTACTAACACTGCTAATCAGGTTAGAAAAGTAATTATTCAGGCTTTAAACCCTAGGGGCTGGATTCACAAAACATTGTTAAAGTGATAGTTCACCCAAAAATAAAAATTATCCCATGATTTACTTACCCACAAGCCATCCTAGGTGCATATGATCTTGTCTCAGATGAACACAGTTGGAGTTATATTAAAAAATATCCTGGCTCTTCCAAGCTTTATAATGGTAGTGAATGGGGCTCGAGAAGCCCAAAAATGTGCATACATCCATCATAAAAGTAATCCATAGGGCTCTAGATGGTTAATAAAGGCCTTCTGAAGAGAAGCGATAGGTTTTTGTAAGAAAAAATATACATATTTACAACTTTATAAACTATAATAACTAGCTTCCGGCAAACATCTGTACACAAGTCGACTTATGGTGGAAGCGTAACCTCGAACGCAGTGGTTCCCAACCACATTCCTGGAGGACCACCATCACTGCACATTTTGCATGTCTCCTTTGTCTGACACACACATTTGAGATCTTTGAGTCACTACTAATGAGCTGATAACCTTAATCAGGTGTGTTTGATTGAGGAGACATGGAAAATGTGCTGTCTTGGTGGGCCTCCAGGAATGTGGTTGGGAACTACTGCTCTGACGCGATGTATGACGTAGGATGTAGGAGCTTAGATGCCTCTCACGGTTCAAACAAATAGGGCTGGACAACAGACTCAAGCTCCTCTTCTCTTATATCGAAATGCTCTGACATTTCTATTTAAAAATTCTCGTTTTAGACTTCTAATTTGTGACGGGTGTTTTGTTTTGCTCTATCCTCTGCGCTTCCACGTTCGTCAGTGTGTCATGCGACGGTGTCAGAGGTCACGCTTCCGCCGTAAGTTAACTTGAGTTTGCCGGAAGCAGGTTATTATAGTTGATAAAGTTGTAAATATGGATATTTTTCGTAAAAAAAAAAAACCTTTATTAACCCCCTGGAGCCGTATGAATTAATTTTATTGATGGATAAATGCACTTTTTTGGGCGTCAAAATCGTGAGTGCCATTCACTCCCATTATAAAAGTTTGAGAGAGCCAGGATATTTTATAATATAACTCTGATTGTGTTAATCTAAAAGATGATAGTCATATACACCTAGGATGACTTGAGGGTGAGTAAATCGTGGAATAAATTTCATTTTTGGGTGAACTAACCCTTTCAGAACAAAATTGTTCTTAAAAGATTAGTTCACTTTCATATTAAAATTTCCTGATAATTTACTCACCCCCATGTCATCCAAGATGTTCATGTCCTTCTTTCTTCAGTCGAAAGAAATTAAGGTTTTTGATGAAAAAATTCCAGGATTTTTCTCCATATAGTGGACTTCAATGGGCACCAAAGAGTTGAAGGTCAAAATTAGTTTCATGCAGCTTCAAATTGTTCTACACGATCCCAGATGAGAAATAAGGGTCTTATCTAGAGAAACCATCGCTCATTTTCGAATTTTTTTTTTACATTTTTTACATTTTTACAATAAATGCTCATCTTGAACTAGCTCTCTTCTTCTAGAGGGCGTATTACTGCCCTCCACAGGTCAAAGTTTGAAATAAATTGTCATATACAATAATAGTATACAACAATTAGTTCAAACTTTGACCTGTGGAGGGCAGTAATACACTTAGCAGTGTCTACACTGCTGGAATTCAAATAGAGAAGAAGAAGAGAGCTAGTTCAAGATGAGCATTTAATGTTAAAATGTATAAAATTCAAAAAAAAAAATTTAGAAAATGAGCGATGGTTTCTCTTGATGAGACCCTTATTTCTCGTCTGGGATCGTGTAGAACAATTTGAAGCTGCAGTGAAACTAATTTTGACCTTCAACTGTATGGTGCCCATTGAAGACCACTATAAGGAGAAAAATCCTGGAATGTTTTCATTAAAAATCTTAATTTCTTTTCGACTGAAGAAAGAAAGACATGGACATCTTGGATGACATGGGGGTGAGTAAATTATCAGGAAAATTTTATTTAAAAGTGAACTAATCCTTTAAAATACATAATGTAATATACATACTATAAACAATCAACTTGAGTACATTATTTATTATAACAAATGCCAACGGCCTGGTGATTGTTGTTGTGACAATTCCAATTTACAACATGATCCATTCCTGGCCAAAAAACATTTAATTCTTATGTCCATTTAATCTTTAATATTTGGCCACTTCTTTATGATAGAAATGCTACAGCCATTGTCATTTCTTGAACAACATGTGGACATCAAAACATGCAAACTCAGAGCGAGGGTTTAAACTTTTATTTTGAAATTGAGATGAACAAACGTGAACAACAGCAACCCAAACAGCATATGCAGAGATGGAGTTTGCCATTCTGAAGCGCAGTGCATATATTTATTTCGAATCTTCTTTTGTGTTCATTTTTGGGTGAACTACCCCCTTTAAGAAAAAAATTATTTTTTTTTTTTTTTTTAAGAATTGCGCTTAGGAACATTTCGTAAATCTGGTCCCAGAAGCATGCTTATGACCTGAAGTTTATAACAAAGCAAACTTTCCTTTGTACACAAGATTTGTAATCTAAGTTTCCATTCTACTTTTCAGTCAGAGGCATTGCAGAACATCCAGAAAGAATCCGACGGCATCCTCAGTGCATACCGCCACTTCTTCGATGAAATGCTCGTCAACAATGATGTGGATGAGAGTGTTAAGGGTGTAGAGGAGGCCATCGAGAGAGCCTCCTCGACCCCACAGTGGGTACCAATTTCATGGGTGTACTAAAAACCCCAGTCTCTTTCCTCAATCTCCCCTCCCAAAATACCATACGAGTGAACCACTCTCACACGGTCATCAAGACAGTTTGCACATGAATAAGTGGTTTATTGAATGTTTGAAAAAAGCAATAAGTTTGTTCTTTTTGTTTAATATGTGAATGATTTTCAAATGCCAGAGTGCTGTAACCGTACCAGTACAGTATATATATAGCATTAAGCGATGACATTGTTAGCGATGCAAAAAGGACCTCTACTGTGATTCCAAATACCACTCAGTTCATTAAGGTCTGTTGGTTTTTGATCTTCCCTGGAGTTTCAATGTGTTTTTATACCATGTGCCATGGTGTTCTTCTTAAATATAATTACATTAAAAGAAAACATGTTAAAAAAACACAGGGAAATAGTATCAATCTATATTTGAAAGCAGGTTTGTCTTGTCCTGAAATGTTTCACATAATGATATATGTATTTACCTCAAGTCAAAATGTAAGGCACTTTTAAAAGAACTGAATAAACGTCTCCCTACACTTCAGGTGTGACTCTCTGTGTTAAAGAAAGGAAAACTGGTACTGTGACTATAACCGTATTTAACCCTGTTAAACAGTCATGTGTTGATATTTTGAGGAAACAGACTTTTGTTCTACGGTACAGACGTTCTGTCAGGTCTACAGACTTTGATAATATGAGTTTTAAGCAGTAGCCCGAATAAACGACTGTGTCCAAAACTGAAGGCAGACCCCAACACAATTCCACTTATGAAAACGTATGCTATACACTCATGCTCAAAAGTTTACACACCCCTTGCAGAATCTGCTAAATGTTAATTGTTTTAACAAAATAAGAGGATCATACAAAATGCACATTATTTTTTAATTTAGTACTATCCTGAATAAGGTATTTTACATAAAAGCTGTTTGAATTTGAGACCCATCTTTTCACATCTTTTTTTGCTCCAGAAGGAAACACGATGCATTAAGAACCAAGGGGTGTAAACTTTTTGAATTTGAAGATCAAGGTAAATTGTACTTAATTTGTCTTCTGGGAGACGTAAGTATTTTCTGTTGTTTCCGAAGGGCAGTACTAAATAAAAAAATTATATTTAAACAAAATGTATAGAAAAAATTTACACATCTTCATCCTGTTCATCCTCAGTGTGAAAAGATGGATCTCAAAATCATACAGTCACTGCTGGAAAGGGTTCAAATATGCAAAAAATGCTTGAAAACTGAAGAATCTGCAGGACCTGGAGGATTTTTCTGCAATTATGCATTATGCAGATTCTGCAAGGGGTATGTAAACTTTTGAGCATGACTGTATTTCAATCATGACAACTCTCGGAGTGGATTAAATTCAACCAGCATTTATTGACATGGGGCATGAAGTATACATGGCTTGATTTTGGCGTACGAGATCTGCTACGCTGCTGCTGTTGCTGCCGAGCAAAAACAAATTTGTTCAGCTTAGTCAAATAAAACAAGGAAAAGGCTGCTGCAAGAATGGTAGAACCCCCCGTAGCAGATCTCTACAGGTGGCGCTGGGGAGGAGGAGGGATAACAGCGCTTCACATTGCGCAGCTTGTCGATCGCAGGCTAGGGTACGATATATATGGTTGCGTGGATTTGGAATTACTTCTGATTGGCTGATGCCACGGCGTAGAAAGAACCAATCAGCGCTCGGTTAGAGTTTCATGACTGAACTTTGTATATATCTAACCTATATAAATGACTACAATGCATATTTCGCATTTGAAATGGAGTCATGAGTTGTTAAAAATTAAAAAAGATTATATTTATAAATTTGTTTACTTCTTTCTTCCAAACCATCAGGCATCAAGTCTGGCCTGCATGTGCCTCAGTACATTTCATTGCACCTTTCTCTTATTAATAATTTGCACACTGATTTTGGACTACAGTGCTATGAGAGTCTGTTCCATTAGGATAGAAACAGAAGTCTGGAACTTGTTACATGTTAGGTCAGAGTTATTACTGATAGCCTATTATTTCTGTCTGAAGTTTGAGAGAGATTCATCATTTGTCCTTATAGTTCAACGTCATGGTGAACTTGGTTATTTCATCTGGTCTGAAATCTAGTACGGAGCAAACGTTATGCTAACTATGGGATTCATACATATAAAATGGTACACTTTATTTTAAGGTGACATAGTTACATTCTACTTACTCAAAAAAGTACTCAGTAATATTAACTAATTACATGTACTTACTATAGAGGCAAGGTTATGGTTTGGTTTAGGGTTGTCACTTGTAATTATGCATAATTCATTGTTATAACTATAGTAAGTACATGTGTAACTATGTCATAAAACAAAGTGTTACCACTGCTTTCTGTTTATTTTGTCAATTATTTCTATTGCCTATTTACATTTACACGTGTTAGCATGTTGCTAAATTCATTATCTTTATAAATTATCACATATTTTGTAGTAATTACAGCTTTGCATTCTGCTTTTGTTAAACTGAACATTTCAGAAGAGAATAAACACAAACTTTTTAATAGAGCAAAGGGGTTTGGGCAATATTAGCATATGTGTCCTGACCACTAGATGGCTGTATAGGATTGTGTTTAGGGTAATAGAGAATAACTAGTGAGTGAACTAAATAGTGCACTTGCTGAATTCAGGCCTGCGTACTAGCAGCTCTTACTTTTCTTACAGTTCCGGCTCTTTCTTTTTCTGCCATATAAGGTAAAAATGTATGTAAGCTTAAAGGTGATAGAGAGGATTTTTTCGTCGACTGAGAATCCAAAGACTGTTACTGAGTTTTTGAAATGAGCGCATGCGTAAGAACAGCCCCCCTCCTTCACAGCTCATTTCTAGGGAACGCCTCCCAAAACTCGTGCACGAGTATTGGAACATGAGTGTTCACCACCGGCATTCGCTGTGTTATTAAGGCGGGCACACATTTAACGACTGGCTAAAACATTCTAAGACTGTGCTCAACATACAGTGATTGTTTCCTGCTCCTGAAGCAGATTTATATACTTTCACATGGAATTTTAACACCGACTGTAATCGCAGACTGAACGCAACTGGCTCTGACTGGACGCGTTTGAGCGCGATCAGTCATAAGTATCAATTTACATTCATAATCGGCCTGACAATCGTTAAGTGGATTCATTATGTCGGACTCACCGCAGGTAACTCATAATCTGCAGTTGTTACTCCTGTCTCCTGACAAAAACATTGCATGCGGCGCCTGTGGAGTGTGGAAAGTTACTGGAGCGCGTAGCCGCGCGTCTCTCACAAGGAACGTCATGGCAGTGATTGACAAGCCAGAGGGCCAATCGCGTAAACGATTGGCTGATGTTTTTAAGGCCCTACCTCGTGCACAGATGATGTATATTAATAATATTCCTTTCAGTGCACCTAATAAATAATCTTTTATCAGTTAGTAAAGACAGTTTCAAGTAATATTGCAAAAATGTATAAAACAAAACATCCTATTTAGCACCTTTAAGCTTTAAATAGATTTTTTTATTGATTTCTGTAGTATACTCAAAGCCTCTCTCCACCTTAAAAACACACTTGCGCTCATCTGACCCTGTAACATCCAGACAAGATTCAAGTTTCCTCTGAGATTTATGTGCTCAACACTACATTTAAATGTTGAGGTAGTTGATGATGTGTTAAAGGATTAGTTCACTTTCAAATTAAACTTTTCTGATAATTTACTCACCCCCATGTCATCCAAGATGTCAATGTCCTTCTCTCTTCAGTCGAAAAGAAATGAAGGTTTTTGATGAAAACATTCCAGGATTTTTCTCCTTATAGTGGACTTCAATGGCCTCCAAACGGTTGAAGGTCAAAATTACAGTTTCAGTGGAGCTTCAAAGCACTCTACACGATCCCAGACGAGGAATAAGGGTCTTATCTAGAGAAACCATTGCTCATTTTCTAAATTTTTTTTTTAAATTATATACGTTTTAACCATAAATGCTCATCTTGAACTAGCTCTCTTCTTTATTACTGTATTACTGCCCTCCTCAGGTCAAATTTTGAATTAAATTGTCATATACAATATGCTAGTGCAAGTAAATAACAATTAGTTCAAACTTTAACCTGTGGAGGGCAGTAATACGCTTAGCAGTGTCTACACTGCCAGAATTCTAATAGAGAAGAAGAAGAAGAGAGCTAGTTCAAGATGAGCATTTATGGTTAAAACGTATATAATTTTTAAAAAAGTTTTTTAGAAAATGACCGATGGTTTCTCTAGATTAGACCCTTATTCCTTGTCTGGTATGGTTTAAAGCCCTTTGAAGCTGCACTGAAACTCTACAATGTATATATACTTTTTATTATTTTATCTGTTTATCTCCTACAAGTAAATACAGTTTACAAACATATGTTCATGTAAAAACAAAAATTTATCCCAAAAATAACCCTTTACAAACACCAAAATGAGCATGTCAAACATCTCTTATACTATATTTGCTAATTGTTTGCTTACTTTATAATAACGAAACTAAACATGTTCAATAAGCATTGACCTAAACCATTTACAAAGGTCATTTGAAATATTTTTATGAAATATTATGTATCTGATTATGTGTGCAGGTGATTTACAGGTTACTGAATCTGGATAATAAAGCATATACTGTATCTTACAAAAGCAAGGATATATTTAACTGTATTTATTGTAAGTATTAAGATTATTATTAAGCAAGTTATTGTCATTGTACCAGTACAAGTACAGTGAAATATAGAGTGGCAGCTCTCAAAACAAATAAACATATGTAGTATATTCTTTTGTGGTTATTTGCAGTTTATTACTCATTACTCATTGGCCAACCGCTTCAGGGCCATAAAAGCACATATTCCTATTCCTAAAAGTGTTGTTCCCAACATTCCCAGCAGCATTTTATCTGATGTGTTTTTTACTTCAATGTTGCAATACTGCCCCATGTTTTTTTGTACCATTTGCTCCATCTTCTTTAGCAACTCTGTGACCTGATCTCTGTTTTGTCTGTTCATGTTGTTAAGCAAGTGATATCTGCCTTCACACTCATCAATCAGTAACTTATGACCTGGGCTTTCACTAATGCGATCTTCCGCAGATTTACTGTTCAGAAGATCAGCATGAGTGAAGAGGATGAAGGTGAAATTCACAGCATCATTTCCAAAGTTGTTCTCAATCCATGTCACGATGTTTTTCTCGTCCTCTGTGAGATCCACATCCAGCCTGATGACCAGCAGAATCGCATGAGGACCAGGATCAGACATACTAACACCGTTGCTTATCTCAGTCATCAGATCCTGTTCGCTGACTGCTGGATTAAACAGTCCTGGAGTGTCGATTGCTATGATGGTCCTCTGACCCACATCTGCTTTGTTTCTCTTGGAGATTGGAGTAACAACATTCTCTCTAAATTTTCTTCGACCCAGGATGGTGTTTGCAGTTGAACTCTTTCCAGATCCAGTTCTTCCCAGCAGCAAAATCCTCAGATCTGTTAGAGGACAGTAAACTACACAGTAAAGGGCAGCTTGTGATAGTAAAATGGTTTGTATATCTATTTCATTAACAGTACTCTTTGCAGATGCTGATTAAAAGTTTTTACAATCTGTTTATATGAAAATATGGTAACACTTTAGACCCACTATTACCTGGTTTCTAGGTCCCTTACCCCATACCTATTATCTAAATATAACCATTACAATTAACAACTTATCAAACAGTAATTAGGAGTTTGTTGAGGGAAAACGCGTAGTATTTCTTATCTCCTGAAATATATTTGTAGTGTGTAAATAGATTTTAACTGACCTGAATGAGCCCAACTCATTTCGCCTTGAATTTTCAGTATGCAAATGTATCGTTATTTAAAAGGTATTTCCTGAAACAGCAAGCGTTTGACCAAAGAATTGACGCATATATGCAAAGCTTGACTGTATGAGAGAGCAAACAAGGACGAGGTAACGTTAAAGTGAAAGTTGCCAGTGGCGTAATTTATGGAAAGGTGTTGTGATGTAGTCCTAAAAAAAGAAGTGGTGTACTATAACACCCCCCNCCCACCCCCACCCCACCCCAAAAAAGAAAAGAAAAAAACAACAGTAAATGTGTTTTATGTTGTTGTTCACTAGTAACATTTGTTTCATTAAACACAGATAAATACAGTGCACTCTAAAATTGGTTGATATTTTTTAGATTATTTTTGACGACTACAGCATGACCAGGGTGCCATTTGTAGGGGGGGGATGGGGGATTTCCCCCCTTCTGGTATATGTATCCTTGCCACTGTTGAATTATTTGTATCCCCGGTGGGAGCAATGACCGTCATTGTTCTGTTGTAAGTTAAAGGATTAGTTCACTTTTAAATAAAATTTTCCTGATAATTTACTCACCCCCATGTCATCCAATATGTCCAAGTCTTTCTTTCTTCAGTCAAAAAGAAATTAAGATTTTTAATGAAAACATTCCAGGATTTTTCTCCATATCGTTTACTTCAATGGGCACCAAACAGTTGAAGGTCAAAATTAGTTTCACTGCAGTTTCAAAGTGTTCTACACGATCCCAGACGAGGAATAAGGGTCTTATCTAGAGAAACCATCGCTCATTTTCAAATTAAAAAAAAAAAATGTATACATTTTAACAATAAATGCTCATCTTGAACTAGCTCTCTTCTTCTCTATTTGAATTCCAGCAGTGTAGACACTGCTAAGTGTATTACTGCCCTCCACAGGTCAAAGTTTGAACTAATTGTTATATACTATTATTGTATATGACAATTTATTTCAAACTTTGACCTGTGGAGGGCAGTAATACGCCCTCCAGAAGAAGAGAGCTAGTTCAAGATGAGCATTTATTGTAAAAATGTATAAAATAAATAAAAAAATGTAGAAAATGAGCGATGGTTTCTCTACATAAGACCCTTATTTCTCATCTGGGATCGTGTAGAACACTTTGAAGCTGCAATGAAACTAATTTTGAACAGTCCTGCCCTGAACACATCTACATGACAATATTCAGTTATAGTAATAGCGCCACCCACTGGCAACAGCAAGTTAAGTGTTTAACACTGTGATGCACTACTAGCGACATAATAAAATATGCAATTGAGTACTAAACATGCCAGAAACATTCTAAATCATGCTAGCAACACTTAGCTGAGTGCTAAAGCATGCTATTATCATCATGAAATAGGAAGTTGTTGTAACTCGAGCATACAATGTCCAATCTGCCTCAGACTTCACGTTTGATACGAGTCCTGGCCTGAAGATATCTATGTACCAAAATTTTAGTCATAGCACCACCAGCTGGTAGCAGGAAGTGTGGCAAATACAAATGACTGACATTGGCTGCGTCCGAAAACCTAGGTAGCTGTCTTGCTGCCTCGCTGCCTTATAAGAGAATGACTTGTAAGGCAGCGTTTGTGCGTGAAGGCACCTCACGAAACTTATGAGGCAGCGTAACGGTTTAATGATCTACAGCAAAATAGCGCGAGCTTTGGTGAAAACTAAACAAATATTTAATTACTACAGTTGTAATTTCTCAAAAGAAATGATATCAAAATTGAAATATGTTGGTCAAAATCGTACATTTATACACAAACTGAGCAGCAAACGCAACTTTCGGATGCCATCTTTATTTTTCTAGCTCAACTGTCACAGAATGGAAAGCACAGGATTATGGGATATCAAAGGCAGCTAAGGATACATCTATGCTGCCTTCAAAAATCTATCAGATGAAGGTATCTCAGGAAACAGGAAGTGAAGCTAACATTGGATTCGGACGTGCCTTGATGCCTTCCTACCTTGAAAGGTGTCCCCAGAAGGCAGCATTTTCCAGTTTTCGGACACAGCAATTGTTCTCCTATATTTATATTCTTAAATGCATATTGCCAACCGTGCTCTGTTTTCCTTTTTGTGCGAGGGCCCTTTCATCACTGCTTGCAGCTTTAATTATTTTCTATTCTTGCTCACTTGTTTGTTTTAATAATGTTATTATTAAGAAAATAAAAAAATAAAAAAAAGTTTGGAAGCAAATCTTCAGGGGTGAGCCAAAATGCCAAAAGAAAAAAACCTAAAGAAACAAAAACATACAACAATGAAATAATGAAATACCTTATCTACTTATAAACAGGAGAAAAAGTCATGACCAGAGAAATAGTTTTTAGAGTTTAAATTAGAATTGGAGTGGTTATTAGATTTTTTTTAAGTAACAGAACACAGAGAGTCAGAGTAAATAGCACCTTTTCAGACACCCTTATTACATACACAGGTTCTCAAGTCAAGTCACCTTTATTTATATAGTGCTTTTTACATTACAGATTGTGTCAAAGCAGCGTTACAGTGATAACTGGCAAATAATTTGGGCTGCACAGCAGCTCTTAAAGAAAATGGTGTCATTGTCCATCTTAAGTAAATTCAGTATTGATTCATTCCTTTGTAAAAACCAATAGTTATTAATTCTGTCAGGACCACTATCGTCAAATATGATTGATAATGCATAGGGTTTGTATTGGCGGTATGGTTCTGTTCTGGGCAAGAACTCCCTGCGCATCCATGCAGCCTAGCATGGATAAGAGCAGAAAGAGCAGCAATAACCCCCCTTAGGGTAAACAGAACAGAACCAACATGCAAATTCATTAAATGTCATAATTTAACATGTACACATATTTCAAGAATTAGTCTGATTCAAGGGAATAATAGGGCCAATCCTGACTGAAGAGAGGAGGAGCTGGGGATGGAGGAGGGTAATTTGCTCCTAAGAAATGCAATAGCTGCTGATAATACTGAGGAGCTTATATATAGATGCTATGATAGGTGTCGTATTCCTATAGGTAGATGTGAGCTTGACTGACGTGACCTGCCAGAACTGACGCTAACGCTGGATTTTAGAAAACAGTGATATCATCGTCCAGCTCAGTTCAGTTCGCATTCAATGGTGTCAATGCAGGCAGATCAAAAACATTGTTGAATATCAAGTGTCCCCAACTAAGCAAGCCAAAGGCGACGGCGGCAAGGAACCCAAACTCCAACAGGTGACATCAGCTGATAAAAATGGAGAAAAAACCTTGGGAGAAACCAGGCTCAGTCGGGGGGCCAGTTCTTCTCTGGCCAACAGTGAACAGTGCGTGATTATGATTCAGGCAGCGTTACAGTTCATAAGTCCAATTGGGATTTCAACAGTCAAAATATTTAAAGGATTAGTCCACTTTTAAATAAAATTTTCCTGATAATTTACTCACCCCCATGTCATCCAAGATTTTCATGTCTTTCTTTCATCAGTCGAAAAGAAATGAATGTTTTTGATGAAAACATTCCAGCGGAATGCAAATACAAGCCGTTAATTTGTGTTTATAAACAGGCACGTGCACACAAAGGCATAAAAGGGGGCTTGAGCACCTGCCCTTTTTCTTCCTCCAGAGAAAGTGCCCTTTTTATTGGGGTGCTTTTTCTTGTTTGTTTGTTAAATAAATCAATATATAATCCTGTTTGCGCACAGCTTCCTTGTCAAACAAATATATTTACTGAATAAAAAAATACTATATATCAGGTCCGAATCGATTTTGTCGAGTTCAGATGCCCTCCCTCCGCGACACGCCATTCATTCCCACATGCACGCGTACCCCGCCCCATCCCGTGTTTGCTGCTGTCTGACAACTTGTGAATTTATGTCATATCATAATTACAATTATTTTAATGTGCTATGCATTGCGTTTTGAACCATGGTAAAGATATCTGTAGGGCTGTCAATACCGGAGGAGGAGCATTCCACAAATGTGAATCCATGAAACCATTTAAAAATCATAATACAGCATTGCATAATGCTATTCTTAAATCTACACTTACACAGAAGAATACATCAATAAAAGTTTAAACCCTTGCTCTAAGCGTGCATGTTTGATGTCCACATATTCTTGTTGAAGAAATTACAGTGGCTGTAGAGTTCTATCATAAAGAGGTGGCCAAATATTATTATTATTATTTGACTAATATTATATTTTAAATTATGCTGGTTGGCCTAAAAAAAAAAGAAAAAAAAAGATTTGATCATGCTGTGTAACAACAACAATCACCAGGCTTTTGGCCCCCTTTGCAGGCATTTGTTCTAATATATATTATATACACTCTAAAAAATGCTGGGTTAAAAACAACCCAAGTTGGGTTGAAAATGGACAAACCCAGCGATTGGGTTGTTTTGACCCAGCAGTTGGGTTAAATGTTTGCCCAACCTGCTGGGTAGTTTTATTTAACCCAACAATTGTTTACAAATTACTATATGTCTGGCTTAAAATGAACCCAAAATAGGTTGGAAAATAAAAATCAGACTCATAATTACTAGAGGCAACAATAATAATCAAAAAGATGAGCATTTATTAATAAGCAATTTAATAAATGTTTATTGTTTAAATATTATTCAAAGAAAGTATTAATAAATGTTTGTTTATTAAACATATTAATAAATGTTAATTTCCAACATATTTTGGGTTCATTTTAAGCAAGAAATACAGTAATTTTGAAACAATATTTGGGTTAAATAAAACTACCCAGCAGGTTGGGCAAACATTTAACCCAGCCGCTGGGTTAAAACAACCCAATCGCTGGGTTTGTCCATTTTCAACCCAACTTGGGTTGTTTTTAAACCAGCATTTTTTAGAGTGTACTTATAACATTTCAGGGGGGAAAAAACTCTTGATGTGTTTAAATATGCAATATTTAAGATTGTTTTGGTTAATTTAGAAGAAGTATACAGATGTAAACAGATGGAGGGTAGTAGGCTTAAAACAAACACTATCTGAATGCGCATTTTGGAAGTTTTCTTTCCAGTAGAGTAAAAGAAGACTTGGAAGCAAAAATAAACCAAAATCTTAAAATTGTCCACTACATGAAAGTAGCATTCCAATAACACCAAAAGAATTAAAATGATTTATTGATTTGTGCAAAATAAACAAATTGTGAAACGATGTCCCTCTTCTTGGTGCAGTAATTTATTCTAAATATATAGCTATTTGAAAATAGTAGTAGAAAACATGCACATTGTGGCATAATTTCCTTTGCTGTTGCCTGCTCTTGAGATAAACCTAGTGAATACTAAAGAAGACAATGGTCTCTGTGTGAACTAATTATTTTATAGAAATCTGTAGAGTATGAAACAATTGCGTGAGTGTGAGGGAATTAAAATAAATTGGTAAGGAAGTCAGAGTTGTGTTAATATATTTAACGTTTTGTTTATTATTTTAAACAAATAATTATGAGAAGTGCCCTTTTTTCCACTTGAGCCCCTGCCCCCCAGAATGTCTGTGCACGTCCCTGTTTATTAAGCATATACAGTTGTATTGTTTTAGAAAATGAGCAATGGTTTCTCTAGATAAGACCCTTATTCCTCGTCTGGTATCGTTTAAAGCTCTTTGAAGCTGCACTGAAACTGTAAATTTGACCTTCAACCGTTTGGAGGCCAGTGAAGTCCATTATAAGGAGTATAATCCAGGAATGTTTTCATCAAAAACCTTAATTTCTTTTCGATTATTTTCGATGAGTGTCTGTGACCCATTACATTTTCTTTTTCTTTTTCCTAGGACCTGCAGCGCTTGTGTGGTGTGAACGAAGAAAAACACACAGAGAGAGAGCTATAAAATAAATAGGACTACACAAAATATATTTCACTTTAGTAGATCAAGCCAACATAATAGGCTAAAGCAGCTCTACAGAAGACAATAAGTGTCATTTCAGTTCAGGTTTTTTTTTTTTTTCATTCTCATTCAACAGTGTCAGAAGGCTACAGTCAGCTTGATGGTATTTTCTGAAATATTAATAATATTTTGGCGTGTTTTATGCTCGTTTTGTCCTGTGATGGCGCTACAGATCACACTCGTCTGACTGACATCACAGGAAGCTCATAGCCAAATCTGATCTGATGAGGGCTGTGGCTTTGCCATTAACTACTTATACAGTTTCATTTAGACAGTTTGCTGCTTGAATTGTGTCTATACTGGGATTTTCGTTATCTTCTCAAGCTCGCTGAGGATGGCTGAGCCAAGCGGGAGATATCAGCAGGTGAGTGAGCTCCACTGTGCCTCGACGCAGTTGTTTTTAAAGCAGACCAGCGGTAGGCGCGTCCACGGCGGAGAGTGTTTTCGTGAAACGCCGAGGCTCTGACAGGACACAGGCCGCAGTGTTTTGAAATCAATAACACGACCATTTAAATGACTGCGACATGACAACACTTGGTTCGCGCTCATATAGTGTTGAAACAGTTCGTTGTTAAAATAGTTGGCAATGCTAATATGCTATAGTTTCTTGCTTATGTCAAAGTTTTCATTCATGCAATATAAGCCACGTATCTAATTTACCATGCAAGAAAATATGCAGAGATACTGCAGATTGGCTGGAATTTATGTAGAAGGAACCAGCCTTGACAAGTTTACAAAATATCTCACTAGTAGAGACCAATGTAATATAATATCCCACAACAGCAGACATGTTTTCTTTTAGATTTTTGTATTAAGAAACAACCTACTCAATGAGATATTTTATCATGGTTATTACACTGGGCCTTATGGAGCAGTGTTTGGTGTCAGATACTGTGGTAATTTGATACTACTATTATAGAATGATTATCATATTCATATACCTTCTTCAAAAACTACGTGTATCATGTTATAACCATGATTCTGGACATGTAACATGTCTCAAAAACCATGGTTTTCCCATAAGACATGACCGCAAAACACTATTTCCATGCTACATGTTTTAAAGGCCATGATGTTGCTGTTACATGTCTGGAAAACAATTAGCTAACTATTATAATACCATGGTACATTTTAAACCATGTAAAGCAAAGCCTATAGAATAACAGTCAATTTAAATTATAATAAACTGAAATGGAGCAGTTCATTGAACCTTTTATACAAAATATAAGCATTTAACATCTGAACATCTAAAAAAAAATGAATGTAAATCTGAGATTTGTAACAGCAGAGCAGACTACTTGCCTAAAATGCATATACACATCAGTTTTCACTCTATATCTCCCAAATAATGTATTATTAAGATATTTAAATGCTCAGTTTTATTATTAAAGCTCTGTAGTTGTAATTGTGGGGGACAAAATATGATGCAACGCAATACAATAAAGATTGAGAATACACATACTCAAAAGCTTGATGTATCTCATGTATCTTATATTTTAACATGATTTTTCTAAAACATTATGTATGGATAATCAAGTAAACCTATGTTGCTTAAATGTCCATCTTGAAATATTACTAACAATATAAAAGGTATTATATAACTTTATATAAAACATTAAAATTTAAACAAGCAAAAAGACACGTGAACCACAACCAGAAGGGGACATTTTTAATATTATGCTAGAAGGCCTTTTACTTAGGCTACTAAAAAGGTTAAACTACAAATCGAAGAACAGAAGGCAGTGTTGTGGATTTGGTTCAACAGGTTTTTCAGTAAAAATGTTAATTTAGAGGCCTTCGAAATTCATGTATCTAATTTGAAACGGTAGGCTTAATCTGCATCTACAAAATGGTATAATTTTATTCCGACGTGTTTTATTATGGGACTGTTTATTTTATTATTTAGTGAATTAAAAAATAATAATAAAGGTTTGCATTGTCCAGATTCCTTGAATGTTGTTTTATGTAATGAATGTTTCTGGTTATAATTAATGAAAGGCGGTTTGGTAGCCCAGTTTTTACCTGATTTATGAAATGTTGAAGGTGAACTCTTTCTTGGAACAAATGTGTGTGTTTGCTACTATATGGGCAATTGATGAGTTTATGGAAATTCATGTGAGTTTCAGTTTAGGATTACATTTGTCATGGTCTTGCACAGTTTCAGGGAATATTTAGGATTGAAATTAAAATTCTCTCATATTTTCACCTGCCTTTAGACCAAGGTTGTGTTTACAGTGCAACCATGTCACAATCAAACGTTAGGATTTCATGCAGCCAATGAACTGTCTCTTGTGTCCCCAGCTGCCCAATGAGGAGGATCCAGAGGAGGGACCTCAGTTGGCCAGTGATGCTCCACCCCCTTACAGCAGTATTGCAGCGGACAGTGCAGGTATGCAACTTTTATATGGCTAAATCCGTTTTAAATTTGTCTCAAATTGAGTTTTATTTTTTCCCCAAATGACATGTTTTCTGTTTTAATTTTTCTGGATTTCATATTAATGGTTTAGTTATAAATTAATCTCACATAGACTAGACTAGACTTTCATTGGCCGAGGACCGCCCAGAGGCCATCTGACTGACATGTCAAGCAACCAATCACAGTTCGTTTTGTACAGCATCGAGTTTAAGGGTGTAAAAATGTAAAGATGATGTCCCTGCAATAACAGATTGGCATGTAAAACTTTTGGACGTGTTTTGAAGAGTCTATGCCTTGAACTTCACATACTTTAGAAAATCCAGCGTTTAGTTGATCCTGATAAGCGTCCTGATCCTGATTTACAGCTGTGATCCTGATTGCCACAGTTGTAAACACTTTCATTAGGGGGTTTGGCATCAAGGCGTCTTTGTTTCCAGGTGGGCCGTTAAAGAATGCGACACACACGTCTCCCGGAAATCCTGTATGATAACTTGAAACTCCTGAAGTGTTTCCCATTTTGTGTGAATCAGACATTGCATCAGATGTTCAGCCAACAGTCCGTGGGCGTGAGACCCTGTTTCCACCTGATATTAAGATGCATTTTGGTCAATCGGATCACAAGTGGACGACGCTAAATACAGACCACTTCCAGAGGTAGTCGAAAACGCATTTGACCGGATTGCTTTCATAGTGCTCATGTGGTTGAATGTGTTCAAACTGCCACAAAAGACTTTCCGTCTACTGACCTAACGCGTAAACATTATGGGAAGCGCTCTAGCCAGATGGGATTTAAACTCTGTCGGCTGAAGAATCAAGTTTGGTTTGAAGACTAAAAATGTACCAAGCACAATGTTCTCTCACCATTCTTGATTTCTAACACACACTCACAGCGTTCGGCCGGTCTTATGGCTGTCAGAGCAGAAACGAAAGCTGTTGCTCTCCGTATGTTTTCTGTCATCTCCAGGTGCGTTCATATGTAAATTGCGCAAGCTTATTTCATCCATTAGATCGAAAGATCTGAAAAACCCATACATTTACCCGCCCATAGACCCTCCCCTTGAAGAAATCAGGACAGAAGTGGTTGAAAGTGGACAAAAGACACCAGGTGTAAACGGGAATGTGTCTCCCTCGTCCACTTGTGATCTGATCGACCAAAACACATCTTAATACCAGGTGTAAACAGAGCCTGAGAATAGTTCAAATTTAAAGGGTTAGCTCACCCAAAAATGAAAATGTCATTTATTACTCACCCTCATGCCGTTCCACACCCGTAAGACCCTCGTTCATCTTCACAAATTAAGATATTTTTGTTGAAATCCGATGGCTCAGTGAGGCTTCCATAGCCAGCAATGACATTTCCTCTCTCAAGATCCATTAATGTACTAAAAACAAATTTTAAACTAAAACTAAAAATTTAAATCAGTTCATGTGAGTACAGTGGTTCAATATTAATATTATAAAGTGACGAGAATATTTTTGGTGCGCCAAAAAAAACAAAATAACTTATATAGTGATGGCCGATTTCAAAACACTGCTTCAGGAAGCTTCGGAGCGTTATGAATCTTTTGTGTCGAATCATGAAACGGATCGCGTGTCAAACCGCCAAACGGCTGAAATCATGTGATTTTGGCACTCTGAACCGCTGATTGAGTGAGTAATAAATAACTTTATTTTCATTTTTGGGTGAACTAACCCTTTAATAATCAAAAAGGGTGTCTAATCAGTTGAACTCAAAAAATGCTAAGTTTAATCATTCATTAAAATTTTAGCAATATTAGTGCCCTATAAATAAATCTGTGTTGTGTTTTAATTTTTCTGTTTTTTGTTTTATGATTTATGACAAATTTATAGGCATCAAGTTTTTTGTGCCCCCGATCTGATACTTGTAATTTCCTAGTGCTTTTTTGCACACTTCATGTACATTAAAGTTATTAAAATCAATCCAATACAGGGATGTGCAGAGAGTTTCTCAGTGGCTCAAATGTAAAAAGGGGCACTATGGAGTAATTCCAATATGACAGTTACTACAGTAGTTATATGTATAGGCCTATCAGTATAAAGACATCTGTTACAGTGGTAGACATTGTAAACAGACTGTGTGGTCACAATTATGAATATGAGAATACTGATACAAACTTCTTGTATTTTATATGTACAATAAGCAGAATAATTGCATCAAAAAAGTGAAGATAAGGTTAGAAAGCATGAAGCTCAGAAGATGCAAATTACTTCATGTTAGCAGTCTTTTTGTAGTTTACTATTCACAGACACTAGTCCATATCATGATTTAAGTGTATAACCCTTTTCATACAAAACAAAATCCACATTGTGGAAATCATAGTGCCTTAATTAAAGGAGACCTGCATTATTTTCAGCATAGTTTTTCATCACATTATGCAATAGCATAAGTATGTAAGTAGTCACTAATTCATATTTTTTCCCTCTTCTCAGCATATTTTGATTACAAAGATGATGCAGCATTTCCCAAGCCCCCATCTTACAATGTAGCCACATCACTTCCGTCGTATGATGAGGCTGAGAGAACCAAAGCAGAGGTTACGGTCCCACTGGTGTCAGGTCGAGTAAGTACCACACATCTCACCCACAAATCGAACCAGCTCTTGGACAAAAGTCCTTAACAGCATCACCACAGGAAATACTGTTTTAATGTGATGTAGTTTCCCCTGTTCACTGCTCTGTTTCTCTGCCACACACTGCTTGCGTACAGCACAGGGAACGCCTGGACACATTCGATGATGTAACTCGCTGTGCGCTGGAGGTACAGTAACAGAGTGTGTGAGACTGTAAAGTGTGATGGTACAGGTGACGTCCGTCGAAGACCCCAGAGCCCTGTGTTTCTGACTTGAACCTCAAAGTGCTGCATGTCTTGACTAGGGAGAGGCTATTTATCTCTCTGAGCATCTGTCTGTCCGTCCATCCATCCATCCATCCATCCGTCTCTGTCTGTCTGTCTGTCTTTCTATCAGAGTATCTATCTATCTCTATCTATCTAGCATCTATCTAATCTGTCTGTCTTTCAGAGTATCCATCCATCCATCATCTGTCTGTCTTTCTCTGAGCATCCATCCATCCATCCATCCATCCATCCATCCATCCATCCATCCAATCATCTGTCTATCTGTCTACCTGTCTATCTGTCTACCTGTCTATCTGTCTACCTGTCTACCTGTCTACCTGTCTACCTGTCTGTCTGTCTGTCTGTCTGTCTGTCTGATTATCTATCTCTATATCTATCTAGCATCTATCTAATCTGTCTGTCTTTCAGAGTATCCATCCATCCATCCATCCATCATCTGTCTGTCTTTCTCTGAGCATCCATCCATCATCTGTCTGTCTTTCTCTGAGCATCCATCCATCCATCCATCCATCCATCCATCCATCCAATCATCCGTCTATCTATCTATCTATCTATCTATCTATCTATCTATCTATCTATCTATCTATCTATCTATCTATCTATCTATCTATCTATCTGTCTATCTGTCTATCCGTCTGTCTGTCTGTCAGATTATCTATCTCTATATCTATCTAGCATCTATCTAATCTGTCTGTCTTTCAGAGTATCCATCCATCCATCCATCCATCCATCCATCCAATCATCCGTCTATCTATCTATCTATCTATCTATCTATCTATCTATCTATCTATCTATCTATCTATCTATCTATCTATCTGTCTATCTGTCTGTCTGTCTGTCTGTCAGATTATCTATCTATCTATATCTATCTAGCATCTATCTAATCTGTCTGTCTTTCAGAGTATCCATCCATCCATCATCTGTCTTTCTCTGAGCATCCATCCATCCATCCATCCAATCATCCGTCTGTCTGTCTGTCTGTCTGTCTGTCTGTCTTTTTCTTTCTTTCTTTCTTTCTTTCTTTCTTTCTTTCTTTCTATCTATCTATCTATCTATCTATCTATCTATCTATCTATCTATCTATCTATCTATCTATCTATCTATCTATCTATCTATCTATCTATCTATCTAAATATCTATCTAAATATCTATCTAATCTGTCTGTCTTTCAGAGTATCCATCCATCCATCCATCCATCCATCCATCCATCCATCCATCCATCCATCCATCCATCTCTCAGAATATCTATCTGTCTGTCTGTCTGTCTGTAATTTTTTCCCGATATTCCCGACTGTTATAATCGATATTGCGATACGTGTGAGACCTCGTCGATATAGGATAATATCGTCATATCGCCCATCCCTATCGCGGATGGAAAATTTCCATGTCAAAGAAGGGGGGGGCCTCAGAGTCACACCTACCTATTACATAATCACCACAGACCAGTGGTAGTTTGAAGGTGTTTACAAGCCGGACCGAACTTTTCCGGAAAGTTTTCTTTACCAAGCTGTTTCGAACACGCAACGTTCTTCACTTTGGCCTGATTTTGTTCGAAATTACGTCACACCAGATCGTTCTTTGATTTCACTTGAAGTATATCAGGGTCTTAAAGCTACATTTCTACCAAGTTCACTCTTAAAATGTTGCTTTAGCGTCACTTACGTTTATGTGTGTCTGGTTTTTTGATTCTGTGAATTTTATGCACAGTGCATCCAGTCCCATTTCTTTTCTGTCATTATGAAATTCTGTTTCCTCATTTAAACGATCACATGGTTTTTCCCAGTGTGTTATTTTAGTCTTGTTTCCTGCTCTGTTATACATTCAGAGTTGATACACATCTCTGTCTCTGTGTCTTCCTGCAGGATGATGACTTTGTGGCCAGAGATGACTTTGAGGATGCTGACCAGCTGCGGATAGGCAACGACGGCATTTTCATGTTGACATTTTTTAGTAAGTGTTTTCAGCGATGATGGGAGATTCAGAAACCGTTTTTGCACGTTCTCTTTGTTCTGTTATCTCCTTCTGATCAAGCGGGACTTTCCAAACATAAGTTAAGGCATGAATGTTGTCAACCAAATAAAGAAACAAAAAGGAAATGATGGTGATGAGGGTCATGTATTTTTTCATTTTAGTTTTGGGAATGGGATTGGTACAGATTTAAGATTTTTTTTTTCCCCCTCAGTGGCATTCCTCTTCAACTGGATTGGCTTCTTTCTATCATTCTGCCTTACAACCTCAGCAGCCGGGCGTTATGGCGCCATATCTGGGTTTGGACTGTCACTCATCAAATGGATCCTCATCGTGCGGGTATGCTACCACCTAGACAACTACAACTAATTTTACACATTTTGTTTTATTTATTATAGTTTATATTGGTTAACCATTTTGGCTTGGCTGGGAACATTAAGGAAGCACATTACACCGAATTAGTAATCACCACAACAGCTCAAATCTGATTAAATGAGTTAAACAGGCTGTGATGTATTGTAATGTGTTTTCTTCACATCTTCATGACATTACAAGCCCAAACATGATTGGTGTTTTATTCATGCTTTTCTTTCTCACTCTTCCTCTCTCTTTGCATTCTCAGTTTTCCACTTATTTCCCTGGTTACTTTGATGGACAGTACTGGTTATGGTGGGTGTTTCTGCTGCTTGGTAAGTATAAGGACACTAAACACAACTTCTACTTTTCCTCTGCTTTCCAGTCAAAAGACATGAATGATATCCGTTGATTTTCTTTGTGTGAAATGTTTTGGTTGTAAAGTAGGCTTCGAGGGTTAGTTCACCCAAAAATGAAAATTCTGTCATTAATTAGTCACCTTCATGTCTTTCCAAACCCGTAAGACCTTCTTTCATCTTCGGAACACAAATTAAGATATTTTTGATGAAATCCGAGAGGTTTTTTATCTCCTATAGAAAGCGATGAAATGACCACATTCAAGGTCCAGAAAGGTATTAAAAACATCCTTAAAATAGTCAACGTGACTTCAGTGGTTCAACCTTAATGTTATGAAGCAACGAGAATACTTTTTGTGTGCGAAAACACAAACAATTTTAACAATTTGATCTGTTGTCATACGCATTTTACGTTGAAGACACATTGCAGAGCTTCCATATTCTTTATTTTCCATGTTCTATATTCCGTGTTCTTCCGTGACATTATTTTTGTTTTGTTTTTGCACACAAAAAGTATTCCGCAAGTGCTAATATGAGTTTCCATGACCTACAGGCTTCCTGCTCTTCCTCAGAGGCTTTATCAACTATGCAAAGATCCGAAAAATGGCAGACTCCTTTTCTACTCTTCCACGGACCAGAGTTCTCTTCATCTAGGTAAATTGTGTAAATGTGTGTGTGTGCGCATGTGTTTTAGTTTTTTGTTTTTTAACAAAAAAATAAAAATGTGTATATGCAATATTAAATTAAAAGCCCTTTTTTTTTAATTTATTTTTTTAACTATACTATTATGAACACCCTCTTTTTAGGATCCTCTAAATTCCTGGTTAACTATCACTATCATGAACTATCCCCCCAACCCCCCAATATAATAATAATAATAATAATTATTATTATTAATGTATATAAGTTGCAAGATTCATAAGTTAAAAATGATGACTGGCCAGTCAAGTAAAGTAAACACATAATGATATATATATTTTTTAATCTACTCTAGTCACTTGCCGGAAATGAAACCACATGTATGGGCCTGTGTTGAGCCACTGATCCAGCGGTGAAAATGTTTTCAAAAAAAAAAAAAAAAAAAAAAANNNATCTGTAATCTACTCATCTGAACGGAAGACAGCGGAATTCCAGAGCGCTGGAGGAAGAACTTTTATTTTCCACCTTCTGCTTTTGAAAATGCTGTTTGGGTGTCAGATAGCAGGATACTCTTTTTACGTTTCTAGATGTAAAGTAGTGGATGCTAACAGCTCTGTACCTGTTCTGAAATCATTCGTGGATTGATGTTGAGTGCTATTTTCAGTATATTTCAATGTATTTTAAAAAAAAAGCCTTATGTATGAGATCTTGTTTGTAGTAAAAGCATGTGCTATGCTCCCTTTTAACCAGTAGGGGGAAGTCTTGCTTTTTTTAATTTCAGTCTGTTTTTTTTTTTTTTCTCCCTTCATTCAGTTACATTTGACAAGAAGGCAACCAGTCACTGCTGGTCACCATTCATGAAGAGCTTTTCTCTTTGTGAATAGCAGTGTGAAATGAATTGAATCTAAAACAGTCAATGCTTTTCTTTTCTTCTATTCTCTTCTACTGTTTCTCTTTCTCTGTGCCTCCCCACATGACATGAAATTAAAGTTACTGTTTTTAAGTTGTCACTTTTGATGTGGTTTAGACATGTTTTATTGGCTATGTAGTTATTTGAAATAGCTTATTAAGACCAAAGTTAAGATCCAGAAGGCACTGGAATAGCATCTTGCATCAGCAAATGCAAATTATGTTTTTACACTGCACATTTGGCATCCACAAAAGGGCTCCTAGAGCACCATGTTTGAGTACTTGCAACTTTTTACAAAGAAATAAAAACTGATATTGTCTGCGTTGCAATTCAAGCAGTCAAACCTTTCTTCTTTTATAATATGAGGCTGATGGCGCTGCACATTTTCCTTTGAATATACATTTAGCCGGATGCCTCTCCCCCACCTTGCGCAGTGGCCATGATAGGGGCCTGTTTGATCTCTCTCTGTCTAATCATGCATGATTTTGCTTTGGCTTGTCTGCTCTTGTCACCTTGGGTCTCGTCCATGACACAGGAAGTTACTCTTTTGTGCTGTGTTTTTCATGCAGCTTTGCGGTCACCCTTCGAATTCCAGTGGATGTGCACATGTATTTGCCTGTAAATAAGATTCTGCTATTAAATGTCTCTCGTGTTCAACGTTTATTGGTAATGTTTTTGCTGCATCTTTCTCATGGGGTTGAAGTATATCCAGGTATGAGAAACTTTTACAGCCAGCTTTGATAAACATGAATTAAACGCAAAACTAAGAATTTATGCCATATTAAAAGTTGTAAACTGTCATGTTGTACAATCCCCCCCCACTCCCCAAAAACATGGCATTAGTGAATCAGTAATTGTTTATAGAAATAAAATATAGGTAATGCCATATTTTATAGTCTTTTATCTAGTTGCTTATTAGCATGCATATTGTTAGAATATTGTCTGTTTATTAGCACTTATGAAATGCATATTAATGCCTTATTATACAGTCTTAATCCTACCCAATACCTAAACTAAACAACTTCCTTACTAACTATTAATAAGCAGTAAATTAGGAGTTTATTGATGGGAAATTTGTAGTTAATAGTGAATGTGTTCCCTATACTAAAGTTTTACTTCACCTAAATAAATGATTAAATTCAATTAAAATGTCTACACAATACTTATTGCAAAATATTACTATTGGAATTTAATTTATCACTTTTTTGCTTGACTTTTTAGACTCAAAAACTTGTTAAAAGTGGTATAAAATATCTTCAAAACCATAGATAAAAAAAAAGAAATGGTAACACTTTTTATTTTAGGGTCTTTTAACTAGTTGCTTTATTAGTATGCATATTACTAGAATATTGGCTGTTTATTAGTACTTATTAAACACATATTAATGCCTTATCCTGCATGACCGTATTCTACATTCTTAATCCTACCCAATACCTAAACTTAACTACTTTACTAACTATAAATTAGCTGAAAATTAAAAGTTTATTGAGGGAAAAGTCGTAGTCAATAGTGAATATATGTTCCCTATACTAAAGTGTTACCAAAAAAATCTAAACATCTGGCACCTGCATTTTGAACTAGATTTTTCATGTAGTTTTTCTTGCACAAACTTATTTGTCATTGACCATTTTCTTACAGCAAAAGCCTCTGCAAACTTTTGAAAGAATGATCTATTACTGAAGGTTTGTTTTCATCTGTTAGCCTGAGTTGCTGAACCAATAAAACTAGTCCGACCTGATTTCCTTGGTCGGATGTAGAGGAAAAATATTCATGTCAACAAGGGCAAATTTCTGTTGTGGTTGCAGCTGGAGACTATTGACGGGCAATATATCATGTCAGCGAAATGAAAGTAATGAATCATGTGGAATGTAGAATATAAACAGCTGGTTTTGAATACAATGATATTTTTTTTGTGGTGATATTTCCCGATGTCCATCTGATAGCTCGTGAATGCAGTGTTGTTGAGTATGCGAGTGGGTTTGAGGAGCAGGCACAGGCTGTCTCCTGTTATTGCCTGTTTGTGCCGTCCATTTGAGGTGTGAAGCCAACAGCTCTCATTCCTCCTTCTGGTGTGACTTCCTGGGGGAAGCGCTCAGCATTTAATAACCTAACACTCTCCTACCACTGACAATCATCTCCGCAAACACAAACACGCTCATGCTCTGGGGTCCTAAATATATCCCAGGATAGCTTTCCAAGAAGGTGACCAGAGTCCCATTTGAATTTGGAGGGAGGTGTTTGGAGGGACTGTGACAAATGAGTGTGTGTTTGCAAAAAAATAACAAAATTGTAATGGCAATACCTTTTTGTCTTAATGTGCTCTCTTAAAAATAAAGGTTCCAGAAGGGAGGGAGTATGCAGCGATGCCATAAAAGAACAATTTTGGGTTCCCCAAAAGAACCTTTCAGTGAACCGTACTTAAGACCCTTTTTTTAAGACATTTAAAAAATGTTGAAGTGCCCCTTTATCCCATTTTAAAGTCTCCTAATTTTACTTTGGAGGTCTCCTACAATAGGTTTACATGCGTCCAAGGTCAAAAAACACTTTAATTTTCTCATAATATACATTGCTGCATCACCTGCTTTCTCACACGGTTCGATAAAGGATTCTGTCTCTCTAAACCCCTCCATACTGAGAGCCTGCTCTGATTGGTCAGATGGCCCAGTCTGTTGTGATTGGTCCTCTGTTTACAGCGCATGTTGAAAACGGCATTACACTATCAGAATTTCAGCCAGTGTTGCAAAGTCTGCGGTTTTCCCGCGGAATTGAGCTACATTTCCATTGTTGCCGCGGGTAAAAATGTTTTCGGCAGGTTGATTTCGGCACTCCAACACCACCCAGACGTACAAATTCAGTGGAGAATTCGGCCGCCAGATGGAGAAAATCGCATTGAGCTACTTTTGGCCTACTTTCGTTGCACAGGCCTGGCAACCCTGATTTCAGCTCTGGAGACTTCCTCAGCACTTGTATACAACAGTAATACAAATAGTGATGATGGCGCCAGTTTACAGTATCAATTTGAGCGCAAGTCTCATAATGAAACGTAAGAAATAGCTGATCACCAGTGCAGAAAATATGTCGACAACACAAACCAAGCTCTTCCAGTCTCAGCAACAACTACAGTGTTTGAGGGCGGGTCAAAGTAGGCATTTTTTGTGGGCAGCCAATAAAGACCATTCACTGTTACAAACCTACTTAGGTTTGAGCAGGAAGTGAGACTGGAATTACTGACGACTCGTTTCAGGCAGTTCAGAATCACTTCTTTCTTTTGGGAGACAATAACTCCATTTATTGTGCACTTTGATCTTTGAAACTTTGCTGCTATATTACACACTACATGAAAGGTCATATCTGGAAAAGCATAATACCGGCACTTTTAATAATTTAAATAACCCTTTTTCCACTATATAAAAAATCCTATTGTGTTATTGATATACTTTTATTGTGTTTGTTAATAATTTGAAGTAGAAAAACCATGGTACTTCCATGGTACATCTCCCCAAAAAAAAAGTTTGTTGGTAGTACCATACATTTTTGGAGATGTTTTGTGATTTAAGTGATGGCATTTATTATGTTACAAGTCAAAAACGATCAATTTTAGAACGTACAATTGCAGTACCATGTTATTTTTGGGATGTGCATCATATTTTAACACCCATTCTTTGAATACTGTAGTAAATACCATGATGTATATGGTAATTATTTAGTATCATGAAATACCACACTATTACCATCACATGTACCGTGGTAATACCATGATTTTTAGAACATCTATCATAGTAATACCGTGATTTTTTAACATGTACCATGGCAGTACTTTTTTTTGGACATGTATCGTTGTAATTTGTACACATATTCTTATTAAATTACATGTATACAATCATTGTTATTAAATGACATGTCAATACAATGATATATTATGGTAATCATCCAGTACCATGATATAAAAATTAAAGAACCATGCTATTACAATCTGATACAATCACTGTACCATGGTACCGCCTCAGCACTTAGTGAAGGTGGGGGTGGGGAGGATTTAGTCACTTATGACT
>RJVU01059915.1:3886751-3897904 GCA_003731715.1 Anabarilius grahami
CACCCCATACTCACACATTTGGCATAGATGTTTTGTTGGTATGTGTGTCTCTGTCTCTGTGCTGATAAAGTCAATCGAACGGCGCAAGGACTCTCGCTGACTGGTTACCGTGGCGAGGGCGGACCAGTTACCGGGAGTGACGGCCAAGTGATTGGTGACTCATCGGCGGCGGCGGCTGCTGCTGGCGGTGATGAGTCCAATGTATTCCTCTCACACTTGCTTTCCGCACCTCTCTCTATCATCCCTCTGTTTATGGATGGCGTTCATTCACAATCTCTCTGTATTTGCTAATCTTATATCACCTGAATTCCGCATAAGCAATAAGTAACCATCATATAAACTGCTGCCATGTCTCTATAGATCAACGTTTCCTTGCTTTTTTTGGTTTTATGAGGCCCCACAGCCCCATAAATAAATCCGAAGAACCTCTTCATCGACAATGAACCAGAAATATGCAACTTTTAAGTCATATTCAACAGGATATCAATATAACTTCATGTCTAGTGCAGGGGGATTTCAAACCTGTCCTGGAGCCCCCGCAGCACTGCACATTTTGTATGTCTCCTTTATCGGACACACCCAGCTCAGGTCTTGCAGTCTCTTCTAATGAGCTGATGAGTTAAATCAGGTGTATTAGATGAGGGAGACACACTAATGCCAGGTCTTATTATTGGGAGATACTAGGGTCCCTGGCTTTACTGTAACTGCTAAAGGCTGATTTATATTTCTGCGTCGAACGTACGTCGTAGGCTGTGTGTAGCCTGATGTGCACCTTGTAACAATGCATCAATTCTACGTGGACTGCAAGCGCTCTGATTGGTCTGCTATAGAACCCCTCCCTCAGGTCAAAAAAAAAACCGTTGCATTTCATCATACTCATTTCCGCTACACTTCGATATTTAACAACTCAAATGTTGCTGTCTATTTGCCGGCCAGGGTTGCCAGGTCTGTGCAACAGAAGTAGCCCAAAAATAGTCCAATGCGATTTTCTCCATTGGGTTGCCGTATTCTCCACTGAATTTGTACGTCTGGGGGGTGGAAATCAACCCGTGGCAACAACTTAAAAGTAGTACAATTCCAAGGGAAAACCACGGACTTGGAAACACTGTTGCCGCCATCACTGATGCTGCTTCTCCGACAAAGTACACAACAAGCTGCTTTTTCTTCGGCTTTTGCCTTGATGGGTTACACCATCAACATGCCAGTGGATGCTGCCTACTAGCAGTCTGCATGTGTAATTGCATGTTGACGCAGAAGTATAAATGAAAACCGAGGAGTAGCCTACGGCGTAGAGTATAAGGCCCAATCCCAATTCTATTTTATACCCCTTCCCCTATCCCTTCCCCTATCCCTTCCCCTTCCCCTTACCCCTACGCCTACCCCTTCCCCTTGCCCCTTGAAACAGAGTGTCAAGGGGTAGGGCTGAAAATATTCCCCTAAGAAATGGGACACCACTACTAGACCGTTACAGGAAAACGTATGAGCCTGCGTGTTTCCTCAGGAGTCCCTGGTTGATACAGAACACTGATGACTACTGATAAATAAGCACGCAAACTGAATGCACTTTTTGTTTATATCATGAAACGTACACGTATTTATGGACGTAACCACAACAAAACAATACATTAATCAGGCATGCGGCAAAAAGACAAGTTAGCTGCCACCGGATTTGAATTTATGTTGTCAAATCAACGCGGGTTTCAATAAAATATAAAAAAATATGTTGTGGAACTATCATAAAGTAAAAAACATTAGCGAACTTTTTTCATAGCGATTTTAACAAATCTTTTTTCGGAGAACATAACCGTATACATGAACACAAGATTAAAGGCAACATAAAACAAGTGATTATTTATTACTAAAATACTGTTTACCGTAAAAAAACTACTTACATTTATGGGTCTCTCTGCTCGCTCGGTCGGCCATGTTGGAAATGTATCATACCCCTTCGTCTGAAGTGTGGTCCCGAAAAATCTTCGTTTGAAGGGCTACCTGGCCCTTCCCCCTACCCCTTCCCCTCCAACCAAATGAGAATTGGGACACCCCTACCCCTTCACGTGAACGCGCGAAACAAAGGGAAAGGGGAAAGGGGAAGGGGTAGAATTGGGATTGGGCCTAAATCAGCCTTAACTTGGATCATGTTTGCCTTGATAACCAATCACATTACAGCCTTGACATCATTGAATTTCTTTCAGAGGTCAATCACTGGTTGCGGTTACCATAGAAAAGAAGGAGAAGTGCCGTAAACTGAATCATACCTGTCGCACATTTGTCCTTGACTTCTCTTATAAAACAGCTTTTTTTTATGTTGTAAAATAGGTAAATCCAAAACAAATATTTAAGAGCAAGCATGTTGAAGATTAGCCGAGGGCTGTCAATTCATTAATAAGCTTTTTCCTCACAAAAGTGGTTTATTCAGCCGCGTAGTGAAGCCTCTCCTCCATTGACATAAATTAAAAAAACATGGCGTCCAATGGCGTACCGCAGCGTTAGCAGACGTTACGCTTTTAATTTGGCTAAGGTTGCAGGCTTGCCTTCAAGTGGCTTTGCTAATGCTGTATTCACGCCATGTCGTAATTACTGTAAATAAAGCTCTGTATGCTTTTGAATCGCTCTCGCGCTGCTTTGATGTCAAACACCAATCGGTCTGCACCACTTTGTCAAACACACCTTAAATCTGCAGTGGTCAGGTGGTACAGCGGCCACGTGGTATAAGTTGTAGCTTGAGAGTTTACACATTGTAATTACAAGTTTTACAAGCACGTGAAGGCTTTTTATAGTTCAGAATTATTACGGTAATTACGACATGGCGTGAACGCACCTAAAATGTGCAGTGCTGGGGGTGCTCCAGGACAGGTTTGAAAACCTCCTGGTTTAGTGTATACTTTACAAGGTTTTTATGTCATCCAGCATCAGAGTATGGTAGCCCCTCCCCCTCCAATATGTAATTAAAGCTGTGACAGATGAGTGCATGAAGTGAACATTCCACAATTGTTTTGGTTAAATTACTGCATAGTAATTAGAGTATGAGAATTGGCACACACCTCATGATTCACTTTTTAGCAAAAACAAGCTACATTGTAGGTTTAAAGAGTTTTGGGGTCTGGGTATCAGTAATGGAAACGTAACATTTTTAGAAGAAAAAAAAAAAAAGTAAGCATGAAGCATAAAAACATTTTTTTTTTCCACACCTTATAGGCGCTATACGAAATCGCCACCTCGTGAAATAGTTACCTTTCCTCATGAGATCGGGTTGGAGAAACCGTCTTAGAGTGAATTTAAAAATGAAATCAAAATGAGATGTTTAACATACTGTAAGTTATGTCACTCTTTGTGAGATGGAATTTAAATGCCATAGAAGAAGAAATTTAAAGCTGCAGTCCGTAACTTTTTTTAGTTAAAAATTATCCAAAATAAATTGAGCATGTACATAACCAGCCAGTGTTCAAAACTGCCTCCTTACCTTAGCCCGATTCACAACGGTAAGCTTGTAATAATGTTTTCTAATAAGAGCGGTGCTGGTGGGTTTCCGCTGGAAATTCGATGTAGACGTTCGTCTTTGCGTCATTACGTCACGTCTGTTTACATGAAGAATGAGTCCCAGCTAGTAGGCTATATCATGTGAGGAATGCTGCAGGTGGTGGATCACCTTTTCTCACAGCAGGTGGAATAATTAAATGTATCATTTTGATGGCGGATTGTATGGTATGACAAATTATAGAGATTAGACTCGAAATCTACAGGTAACACTAATACACACTAAATATAGTCACGCAATGCTGATGTTGTTAACATGAACAATTTGAGAACAAAGTATAACAATAATAATAATTTGCACTGTTTGACGTGCTCCGAGCTTACTGATCGTTAGATTTAATCACCATTGGCAGCGCGATTTATTGTAATGCTTTTTTTCCTCAGGTGGTCAGAACAAAAGTGGCAGACATTTTACTTACTTGTTCAGATGACATTTTCCAGTGAAAATTCTAATTTTGGTCATACTTCCAAGATGTAGAATCTGTGATTCTAAAGTACAGTATCCACACCGGTGTGGTGACTGACAGCAAACATTCATCCGCGCTGAGGAGCTGTGTGTATTTTATATATTTATATATTATATATATATTTGCTAAATTCATGAACAGTATCACTTTCTATAAAACCTATTTAATTCAATTGAATTAATTTTTATGTTTTGTTATCTTAAAGTGAAAGTGAAAGTGAAAGTGAAGTGACATGTGGCCAAGTATGGTGACCCATACTCGGAATTTGTGCTCTGCATTTAACCCATCCAAGTGCACACACACAGCAGTGAACATACACACCGTGAACACACACCCGGAGCAGTGGGCAGCCATTGCTGCGGCGCCCGGGGAGCAGTTAGGGGTACGGTGCCTTGCTCAAGGGTCTCACCTCAGTCGTGGTATTGAGGGTGGGGAGAGCGCTGGACATTCACTCCCCTCACCGACAATCCCTGCCGGACCTGAGATTCGAACCCATGACCTTTGGGTTACAAGTCCGACTCTCTATCCATTAGGCCACGACTGCCCCAAATTAAAACCAAAATGTCAGGTGGTGCAACTTTCCAAACAAATGAATGGACTAAGAAAACTATGTAAAATGGTCTTAATAATAAAAAATTATGTCTTAATAATAAAAAATTAAAAACTAAATACTGTGGCATAATTTTAGGTTTGAAAGCTTTCATCTAAACAAATTTTATAAATATCATTAGTTTTAAAGCTGAGATCATTGAAAAACTTTGTATACTCTCAAAAGTCAGGGTGGCACAACTGTGAACATGACTCTTTTATTATGAATTGATAAGGTAATAACAGTAAACATGATAATGCATCATCCAGACGACCCCAACTGATCTGGAAGTTTGAGAAGGTTTGTAGATCTCTCTCAAATACTGGTAAAAACTGCTCATTTCAAGTATGTGTACACTTTCCATGTCAGGTGGTACAACTACAGTATATACAACTATTTGGTTGAACCGCCTGACATAAAAAAGAAAAAATGTAAATACTTTGAAATGTTATTTAACTGAAACTTGTTTAAACACTTTGTTCATGACTCAAAAATATGCATTACATCTGTTTTGAAAAGATTTTTAAAAAGCACCTGAGTGAGTGAATGACATTTTAATATTTTGGTGAGATATCCCATTAATAAACATTTTAATGTTACCCCTAGATGGGAATCAATTCTGGGGCACGGAATTATGCAGTGATGCAAGTGTCCTACAGAGTCTTTGAGATGCCGAAATGCTGGCCAGCCTTATTATCTACATCCACATTTCATATTTTTATGAATGAGGAGAGATACTGAATGCTGGGATGCTGCGATTGGCTGCAGAAGACCCATTCAACCGCCCGCCCCCCAAACACACACACACACAGAGAAAGAGCGAGGAGACGTCATGCTACGCTTCCGCAGTGCATCAAGGGAATCAGACTGCCTCTGACTCATGCTGGAGAAATTGAGAGAAAGAGCGAGTGGGGAGGGCTCGCTCTTCATTCTGATTTTCTCGCTCGCTGCTCCTGGAGCCCAGTGATGTAATACAGGTGACCTATTCGTCACAGACCACCCCCGCTTCCTCCTGGCAGCCGATTGGCTGAGTGGTCGTATGAATGAGCCGCTCTGTTCCCTGTGGGGAGGGGGTTTGGGTGGAGTGAAGCAAAAGCACGTCACTTGTTCATTGAGAGAAAAAAAAAAAAAAGGGAAGGTGGAGAAAAAACTGTGCTGGCTTCCTTGGCAGCAGCTCTGAATAGAGCTTAAATGAGTTTGCATGCTGATCTCACTCTTTGTCACACATGTAGGCAGTGTGTGCATAAAGGTGACAGTGAGTGTTTGCTTTACTCTGCGTGTGTGCTGCTGGATATACATTATTAACCGCTATTGCATGATCGCTCATTACGGACAATGAGAATGTAATAGCTATTGTTTCACAATCATTGCATTATAATTACAGACACTTGCATTAACACAAATATTAAGTGGACTGTACATGGAAACGTAACTGAACCGTGTCTCCAGCGTAATGAGAAACAATCCTTGTAAATTTGTGATGTCAGATGCAATTTAAAAAGCTATCCACCTCATTCTGTTTTACTCTCTTCAGTTCGGTTCCTCTTTGTTTTGTGCTGTACTTTCTACTCAGTTATATTCTGCTCTGCTTCTATTCTACTCAGTTCTATTCTGTACTGTTTTTATTCAATTCTACTCTGTTCCTATCAAATTCTATCCTGTTCTATTCTTCTTTTGTTGTATTTCTATTGTGTTCAGTTCTGCTCCTGTTGTATTCGGTTTCTATTCTATTCTACTCATACATGTTCTGTTATGCTCCTATCCTATCCTGTTTCTGTTCTATTTTATTGTATTCTATTTTATTTGGCTCCTATTCTATTCAGCTTCTATTCTGTACTGTTTTTATTCCATTCTACTGTTCCTATCAAATTCTATCCTGTTCTATTCTTCTTCTGTTCTATTTCTATTTTGTTCAATTCTGCTCCTGTTGTATTCGGTTTCTATTCTATTCTGCTCATACATGTTCTGTTATGCTCCTATCCTATTCTGTTTCTATTCTATCCTATTCTACTCAGCTCTATTCTGTACTGTTTTATTCCATTCTACTGTTCCTATCCAATTCTATCCTGTTCTTTTCTATTTCTATTGTGTTCAGTTCTGCTTCTGTTAGGTTTCTATTCTATTCTGCTCAAACATGTTCTGTTATGCTTCTATTCTGTTTATATTATATTCTATTCCTATTCTATTCTACTCAGCTCTATTCTGTAGTTTTGTTCCATTCTACTGTTCCTATCCAATTCTATCCTGTTCTGTTCTTCTGTTCTATTTCTATTGTGTTCAGTTCTGCTTCTGTTATATTCAGTTTCTATTCTATTCTGCTCATACATGTACTTTTATGCTCCTATCCTATTCTGTTTCTGTTCTATTCTATTCTATTCTGCTTCTATTTTATTCTATTCTACTCGGCTCTATTCTGTACTCTTTTTATTCCATTCTACTCTGTTCTGATCCAATTCTATCCTGTTCTATTCTTCTTCTGTTCTATTTATTTTGAGTTCAGTTCTGCTCCTGCTGTATTTGGTTTCTATTCTGTTCTGCTCATATCCTATTTTGTTTCTATTCTATTCTATTCTATTTTATTCTGCTTTTACTTGATTCTACTCAGCTTTATTCGGTACTGTTCTTATTAAATTATACTGTTTCTATTCAATTATATTCTTTTTCTATTCTTCTTGTATTCTGTTTCTGTTGTATTCAGTTTTTATTCTATTCTGCTCATACATGTTCTGTTATGCTCCTATCCTATTCTGTTTCTGTTCTATTCCATCCTGCTCCTATTTTATTCTATTCTACTCAGCTCTATTCTGTACTCTTTTTTTTATTCCATTCTACTCTGTTCTTATCCAATTCTATCCTGTTCTATTCTTCTGTTCTATTTCTTTTGAGTTCAGTTCTGCTCCTGTTGTATTTGGTTTCTATTCTGTTCTGCTCATGCATGTTCTGTTATGCTCATATCCTATTTTGTTTCTGTTCTATTCTGCTTTTACGTGATTCTACTCAGCTTTATTCGGTACTGTTCTCATTAAATTATACCGTTTCTATTCAATTCTATTCTTTTTCTATTCTTCTTGTATTCTGTTTCTGGTGTATTCTGTTTATATTCTAATCTGTTCTACTCTGCTCATACTGTTATGCTCTCATTCTGTTAGGTTCTACACAGATTGATTCTATTCCATTCATGCTCTATTTTGCTCTGCTCATATTCTCTATTAAGTTCAGATTTATTATATTCTGCTCCTACTCAATTTCTGTTCTATTCTGCTGTATTCTGTTTTGCTTTGTTTGGCTGGTTTCTATTCTGATCTGTTCTGTTTTACCCTCCACCTACTGTGTTCTGTTCTGTTCCTATTCTATTCTATTCTATTCTATTCTATTCTCAGTGTTTATATCTTATATTACTTGCCTAGAAGGATCTAGTTATACAGTTTTGCTAATAAGGATATGTATTGACCTTTTTTGTGAATGACTTTATACTGTGTGTATTTGAGTAGATAGTGGAGAGCTGAAGCTGTGTGTATGTGAGTGTGTTGTGTGTGCCGGGCTGGAGAAATGTGTTTGCGTGTGCAGACCCTGGCCGTCTTTGCCTTGATCCTGAATGAGTCACTGCTGCAGTACTCTGTGGGAGGGGCTAAGGTTGGATCCCCTGCTGCAAACCCAGTTAAACATACTCGCATGCATGATTTCTCTCTCTCTCTCTCTCTCTCTCTCTCTCTCTCTTTCTCTCTCTCTCTCTCTCTCTTTCTGTCTCTCTCACACACACACACACACACACACACACACTGCATGCTGTCACATCCGGCCCTCAGGTCTACAGTGTGGCCTATAATTAGCCGCCTGCACAACTTATGGCCTCAGAATGATCTAACCAAATGCTTCAGAATACCATTCCACTGAGGTGAAGAAATAGAAAGGTGCTTGAAAGAAAAAGAAGGAAAAAATAGGTGCTGAGCTGGAATCTCTGAGTAAACCTAGAATGCCGCTGCTGCCTTTTGTGCAGCCCAGAAACACTCTGATGTGTGTTTTCTGCCTGTCCTCCCAAAGCACTCCCAAACAAAATGTGTTTTTGTCATTATGTGAGTTCATGGTGGGAGAAGAGGCCCCTTTCTGCTTTCCCAAAGCTATTAGATGTTCAAAAACAGCAGAGCGGCCCAGCAAACAAAGCAATTGCAAGGAACCTCTGGTGATACCTGGATCCAACCTGGTGTCAGAAATTTTTGTCATGATTATTAGTGGATTATCATGTCCTATGACTTGTTTATTACCATTTAAAAAGCTTGTTTAGTGGTCAAAGCATATGTTTTTCTAGCAAGGAAGCAGTTATAATTGTAATCAGATTTGGTGCTCAACATACATGGTATCCTGCTTTTGAGTGGGCTTTTAAGGCCACACTAATATCCCTCGACTCATGTCCGCATCACTGTTTGCTGTTGTGTGGAATCTCTTCTCGGGATGGACAGTGAGTCATACACTCCCCCGTTGCTGTTCCTCTCTGCCAAGAGTGGGATCTCCATGGAATCACTTATTCTTGCCTGACTAACCCATCTCTGGTCGGGTCTTCCTGCCTCCTCACTGGCCAGGCAGGAGTCTTCAATGCATCATCCAGAATATATTACACCTAGACAGAGAGAATCAAATTCAGTCAATTTCCTTAGAAGACAGGATGCAAAATATATATACATTGGATGGATGGATGGATAGATAGATAGAGTTGTCTCTGCACATTAAATTGGGACAAATGACATGTATTCTTCTGTTTTATGATATAGCAATCAAGGCTTGTGTTCAGAGCAAATTAATAATAATAACATAAGTTTTACTTATATTGACGGTAATGATGACATCTGTTTGCACAAAATTAAAATGATTTCTCTGCCCTCTACTCGATCCGTAAACATGTAAGATGAATTGAGCAACTTTATATCAGAACACATCTAAATATCAGTATATCAACTCCAGCACAGGAATTGCTAAACAGCAAGCAGGAAAAACAGAGGGCTGTTTACTTAGCATTAGCATTCTCTCTCTTCTGCGGCAAACTGGCCTCCAGCTGCAATCGCATATGGAACCTATAGATCTTGTTTTTGGTCTTGCAGAATGCATTCCTTTGTAATGACATCCCGACCGGAGACTGTATCATCCTCTCAGCGGCCAAAGGGACCGACCCTGAGAATCTTTTGGAGTTTTGCATAACTCTTTAGCAGTGGCAAAGTTTGTACGTCTTTTATAAAAGAGTTGTAGGTAGGACTTGGTAGTTAACTTAATCTGGCAAGACAGCTCAAGGCAAAGGGCACAGTATTCTCAGTAGGGGACATAACCCTGTTATATGAACCATTACACAAGGATCCTGATAACTACCTAATGGGTTAAGTCTGTAAATGGATGTGGTAACTCTGTTACTTTAAACTGTCAAAATGCATTGTAGGAAGTAGTCATTCATGCTTGTTATTATGACAGCAGCACATTTAACTAAGGTGATAGTGGAGTGTGCCGCCTCAGTGAAAAAGCTATTACAGCCTGACCCTGTAGTCATGGAATCTTATATTCTTAACTTTTATCAGGCAGAAAAAAAGAATTGTTACTGTTTTAAAACACATAAAATCAAAATTTTACTCCATATCCATTAGCTATGAGCTCATATATGCTGGTGTACTCTTTAAAGCTGACAAAGTTTAAAGTTGACTCCATAGGAAGTTACTTTCTTTGGCTGCATTTTAGGCCCTGTTTACACCTGGTGTTAAGATGTGTTTTGGTCAATCGGATCACAAGTGGACGACGTTAAATACAGGTGTAAATGGGGTCTAAAACGTTCTGAGCTTGTCCACTTTTGACCACTACCAGAGGTATTTGAAAATGCATTTGACCGGATTGCGTTCATGGTGTAGACGCTCATGTGGTCGAAACTGTTCGAACAGCCACTAAAGACCGGCTACTCCCCGCTTACTGACACAAAAAACATTATGGCAAGCGCACCAGTCAGACGGGATTTAAACTTTGCCGGCTGTCAGAGCAGAAATGAAAGCTGATGCTCTCTGTATGTTTTCCCGTCGTCTCTGGTTGTGTTCATATGCAAATTGCGTGTGGTTATTTCACCCATTCGATCGAAAGATCTGAAAAAGCCCACACATTTACCAGCCCACAGACCCTTACCTCAGAGAAATCAGGACAGAAGTGATCGTAAGTGGACAAAAGAGATGGATTAAAACACCAGGTGTAGACGGGGATGTGTCTCTCTCGTCCACTTGTGATCCGATCAACCAAAATGCATCTTAAAACCAGATGGAGCCTTGTAAGTAACTGTTTTAGAATGTTCCACATACTCCACGAAGGATACTTGTGATGCTGCTTAAGAATTTGGCCAATTATACAGCATAATTACTCTACTGCAATGGTACTGTAAATAAGTTTTACTCAGTTTTAGAGGTACATTCATAATGGCAAAAGTGATTGAAAAGCGTTACTAATACTCAGCACTTGACCTGGTGGCCCAAACACATTCCCTTCTTCACTAGAAGGGTAAATTGCTGGGCAAGCATGGCTCTTTTCCTCACTGTGAGGTGTGG
>RJVU01059915.1:3903765-3917758 GCA_003731715.1 Anabarilius grahami
AATAAATATTATATATATATATATATATATAATATTATTTAACAACTGTAGTTTAGGGCACAGTTCTCACTGTAAACTAGTTGCTTATTAGCATGCATATTACTAGGATATTGGCTGTAGTACTTATAAAGCACATATTAATGCCTTATTCTGCATGATTATATTCTACATCCCTTTAACTTACCAAATACCTAAACTTAACAACTACCTTACTATTAATAAGCAAGCCGTAATTAGCAGTTTATTGAGGCAAAAGTCACAGTTAATAGTTAGTTAATAGTGAGAATTGGACCCTACTAAAGCGTGACCATATATATATATATATATATATATATATATATGGTCATGTAACGTGGTCACGAATAAATGTAAAAGTTTTGTTTTTGAAAAAAAAGTATCATTTTCACCAGGGCTGCAATTATTTGTTCAAAAACACAGTAAAATAGTAATATTTTGAAATTTTAGAATAACTGTTTTTTATTTGAATATATTTTGATTACACTTTATTTTACAGTGCCATAGTTACATTGTAATTACTCATAAGTACTGAGTACTATTAATTAACTACATGTACTTACTATAGGGTTACGGTTAGGGTTAGTTACTTGTAATTATGCATAATTTACTGTTATTACTATAGTAAGTACATGTAGTAACGTGTAACTACGGCACTGTAAAATAAAGTGTTACCTATATTTTAAAACGTAAATTATTCCTGTAGTAATGGCGAAGCTGAATTTTCAGCATCGTTATTCAGTGTCACATGATCCTTTAGAAATCATTCAGAAATGCAGATTTGGTGCTCAATAGTTTTATTGATCAAATAAATACAGCCTTAGTAAGCTTAAGAAACTTCTTCAGAAACATAAACATTTTTATTTATTCCAGTTTTTTTACTGTTAGTGTATATATTATTAAAAAGACCAATTTTATTACTAAAGTCGACAACTCAAGCAAAGAACCGCCTCTTTCTGACACATCTGTATAGTAAAGAGCTGTCAATGTCTTTATGTAATATTAGAGCTGCCTTTGTTGATATAAAATAATTTAATGGTGGCTGTCACAAAAACCTGCCTCTAAAATTTCTAAACAATTAAGTGAAAAATATAAAGAGCTGTACGAGCATTTGGAACGACCCAAGACTTTGACTGATGGGGCGAAAAGCAATTTTATTCAAAAGAAGTGATTCAAGGAAATAGGTTGGACGCTAAACACTTGCTATTTTGTAGCCAATATTTAATTTGACAAATTTAAAATGTTGCCATTAGACCAATTATCTAAATCATCACTCAGCTTCCGGACGCTTCATTAAAAACTTTGGACGTGAAACATCTGGAGTATAGTCTTCACTGTGTCTGTCAGCGGCAGTTAATAAGGACACTTCTCAGACTCTGTTCAGCCTCGGAGTCGCTTCCTCCCATCTACAGGGCGATGGGTTGTGGTTAGCTGAACCTCCAATGAAAAACAGACCTGGTGGCAAATCAAAACATCCTCCACAGAATTAAACATATTACGACAGGAATAAACAATCCACTCCGATGACCAGGGATAACGGTCTGGGCTCGGCACGCTGTTTGAAAGCAACGATATCGCTGCATTGGCATCGTGAACCCTTCTTTTTTTTTTCAGAGGAAGAGGATTTGAAGGAGTGCAGGAAGAACAGAGGGAATGGAGTGGTTGGGGGTGTCAGTTGTAAGCCCGAACTCTGCATGTTTCCTTATGAATGACAAGGGCCCAAGTGTAACTATCAGTAAATAAAAAGTGGCTGTAAAATTAACTACAAGACAGGTCCAACAGGAATCCCTGGCGGCACTTCCTGCCTCTCAGAGGCCATAAACAAGCCTTATACAAGCCAAGCTGGCTCCAGCTCATATCCCGCGGCAACAGGCTGGGGTCATGGTGGCCCCTGTTGCCTGCCTTCTCTGTTGGGGGCCAGGACACTGGAACAACATGGAAGAGACCACCGGAACCAAAGGAAGCTGTTTATGCCCTAATGTTAATGTTGACATTTTAGTGAATAACACAGTGGTGGCTGGCATGAAAGTTAAGGTTACTTTTACTTTTTTAAGTAAGAACCCTGTGCACATTAATGTGTATTAAATAGTATACAGTAGTTATCAAAACGTTCTTTGATATTCATCTATATTTGGCCCCTGATAATCTCAGAAGCTGGGAATCGCATCATGTTAAGTGCTGACTGTTTTGTTGGTGGTTATTGTAAAACAATTTCTGTTAAGTCATAAAAGCCATTTTGTGTGTCCTAAACCTCGGTTAAGTTTTATGGCATTGGCGTCAGTAGAAAATGGTACTTGACAGAGCAGTAGGGGGGGAGTGTTGATTGGGGCTTGACCCCAAGTTTCTCCCACCTATCCAACACTAACTACCCTGTCTGCTGCCTCTACATAATTGACTGGAGTGCCCCAGCAACGTTCGCTTGAGTTATGGTCAACTGACAAGACTGTAGACTGAGCTACATCAAATAACAAACAAACCCGCAGAAAAAAAGAGCTCCTTTCAACAGCCACTCCTGCACTCCTGCTGTCAGAACAAAGCAGGTCGACATTGCATGGCCTCTAAGACAAAGTTGCCCAAAGCCTCCCAAAACATTTTGTTTTTCCCAAAACATTTGGTCAGTTGTTTGGTTGAGAATGCCGTATGGCAGACAAGGAAAAACTGAAGAGCCTCTCTCATATTTAAGTTTTATACACCGAATGAAAAAGAAAAGTCTGTTTTCTAATGATATAATTATTGTGTTTTATACTTTGAACTGTTCCCATATGTACTGTATATATTCATGTTAATGATGGCTGTCATAACTTGTTTCTGAGGAAATTTCTAAAAAATTTCCTGACATTTTTGAGAGATTTGTTTAAGCATGCATTAAATAACAGGTAAAGTGAAAATACACCACACATTTATAATAACAATTATAAATTGTTGTAAATATATGCTTATATTAAAAATTAATTTCCTTAAAAGGGGGCCTTGATTATGATTTCACTTTTTTAACTTTAGTTAGTGTGTAATGTAGCTTTCTGAGCATAAACAACATCTGCAAAGTTAAGGACTACAACAAACGGCTGGTAGGGACTGCAACGGGCTTCTTCCCGAATTGGTGACATCACTAACCCTAAAATTTACATAAACCCCGCCCCCGAGAACATGCAACAAAGGGGGTGAGGCCATGTTGGGCTGCTTTAGAGAAGAGGAAGAGTTGTTGTAGTAGAGTGTTGTTACCATTCACAAACGAGGGTCAATTCAAAGCTGGATTTGAACAAAAGATTAACATGACGGCACATGCTAGTAGATGAGTTGAATCAACTCCACAGCAACTACATAAATATATCCACTAACCATTCAGAAACGTCCAGTTTCATTCTAAAACTTGTAACTTCTTCCTGAGTCTCTCCATCAGTGTCGACTCCGGTTTGAACAATGTAAGGCTGAACTCCGTTACTGACAATCCTCATTTTGGCTGCGTGAGATTGTCCAGCTTTGTTGTTGTTGAGCAACTGAAGCGCGAGCTGTCCCTCTTCTGGAAAGCGCGCCGGGAGCAGCAGCTCTTTTTTTGCATTTAAAGGGACACACACAAAAACGGCGTGTTTTTGCTCACACCCAAATAGGGTCAAATTTGACAAGCTATAATAAATGATCTGTGGGGTATTTTGCAGTGTTAATTTTGACAAGAAATTTTAATTTAGTTTTAGTCTTAGTCTTTTGACTATAATTCTTTTTAGTTTTAGTCAAGTTTTAGTCATCTGATTTGTTTTAATTTTAGTCTTATTTTAGTCGACTAAAATTGCTTGGTATTTTAGTCGACTAAAATAAGACTAAAATCAATAACAGATTTACTAGACAATTTTTTACCGCTGGTATAGGAAACAAACTTAACCAAAATATATAAAACACAAATTCAACTTTATTTCAACACAACTGTGTCTTTATTTCAATTCAAAAGCTTTTATGCAGCAACATCTAATGGCCGTTGCAGTGACGCGATGACTTTACCAGTCGGCGATTGGCTCTTATTTAGAAGGCGGGACTTATTCCGCCATATTGCGCGTTACACTTTCTCCCATTCAAAACAATACGAGTGACACGCACGTCTTGTGTTATTCTATAGTCTTTGCGCGAGCTCAGTCAAGACTGAATACCTTCGCTTCACGTCTCAATAAGTCAGGCTCTGATTGGTTCTCTTCTCATGCAGTCTCGCCTGTTCCGTTTTGCCGATTGGTTCTTTTGTTCATTCCTCGCATCTCTCCCGTCTGCTGATTGGATTTTCGTCACAGTCTATTTTCGTCTCGTCCTTTATTCGTTGACGATAATGTCAATCAATTTAGTTATAGTTTTAGTCTTCATCAGTGACTTCTTTTTTAGTTTTCGTTTCGTTTTCGTCAGCAAAAATATATTCGTGACGAAAATAATAACGAAAATATTTAGTCAACGAAATTAACACTGGTATTTTGAACTGAAACTTCACAGACACATTCTGGGGACACCAGAGACTTATATTACATCTTGTAAAAGGGGCATTTTAGGTCCCCTTTAAATTCCTTTGATTGAAAGTGATATTTTTTGTGCTATAACTAGTAGTAAAGAGGAAGATATTATCCCTTCACTCAATGACATTTATTGTTTTGAGGTCAAAATGTTTGGTTACAAACACAATCAGAGTCTGTGATACAATCACTTCTGACGCGAAGCTATGCGTTTTTGTAAGGGCTTGAGAGCGAGTAAATGATGGGATAATTTTTGGGTGAACTATCCCTTTAAGTACTGAGTAATATTAATTAACAACATGCACTTCTATAGGGTTAGGATTAGGGTTTGGTTTAGGGTTGTAATTATGTATAATTTACTGTTATTACTACAGTAAGTATTTGTAACGTAATAAGAACGCTAAATTAAAGTGTTGCTAAATGTTTATTGTATTTCATGAGAGAATGGCATAATGTGAAAGCTAAGACTTTGTTTTATCAAAACTAGCATAACATATTACAGTCAAAATTCAAGCACGTCACATATATCAGAACTCGTGGAACGCCGCATGTCCAATCAGATTAGAGGACCAGAAGTATACCGCTGTATAATAAACATTAAATATACTCTCATTGGATGGCATTTTGTGACATTCTGCAGCAGTTTCATGTTTACTGTGAACAGACCTATTCCTGTTGCTGGTTTGGATACTGTGTTCGTGTATGTTGGAAACTATTTCACTGACAGTATTTACATTGTGACCGTATCGGTTTTCCAAAATTTCCTTTGCAATCAGCTGTGACAATGACTACAGGGTTATGGACAGTCTGTAAGCTGTGCTCAGACACAAGAGTCTTCCCTCAAATCTCCTGCTTCAAAAATGTTCCACCTCCATCTTTTTTTCCTTTTTTCCCCCTGCAGTTGTTTTCCTAAACACCGGATTTTCATTTGGAGTTTGGGAGGGAGCGGTGCTGACAGTATTTATAGCCTGGTGTTCTAACCAAAATTATCAGTGTACCACAAAATAACTTCCTCAGTCCTGGCCACAAAATAACAGGATGCCTTCAATTGTGCGTATTTATTAATTTTAGCAAAGCATTGCTAGTTTTATAAATAGCTACGCTCCTGCTGCCCTACGAAGTCGGCTGTATAAACTTCCTCTCTTGTCCTCCTCCTCTTCGTTGGGCCTCTTCAGTGGGTGCTTGAAATCGAAAGACACTCGTCCTTCCCATGGGCCACACCGTCGCCCTGCGCTGGCGTCTGGCCTCCATTAGGACTCCATTTTATCAGGTCAGAGGTGGGAGGTCAGTGGTCACAGTATGTTAATAGCTTAACTGGGGGGTCCTTTCTGCTTGACTGGTCATCAGCACCTTGTACAGGGAACCTCAGTAACCTAAACCTCAGCTTCCTCCGAATGCGTTAAGGGGTGTTCACACTAAAAGCGATTTGCCACGACCAAGACAACAGAAGTCTTTCTGTATTTAATGAATCAGCGAGATTTACCGCTTGCAGTCGAGGGAGGAGTTAGAAAATGGAAGTCGGACATTTTCCGCTTTCTGGTGTTCGCGTACTATATAACAGATGAAGTGGATTTGGTGCAATGATTGTCAAATACACAGACATTTCAATGTAGAAACAGAAACACTTTTCATTTAATACTTTATGCATTGCTAAAAGGCACAATATGTAAGTTTCGCTGCTAGAGGTCACTTATTCAAAACAATAACAAAGGCGTAGCTTGATGATGCTGTGAATGAGCGTGGAATCATGGGAGTTGATCTGCATGACTGTTGATAACTGGCATGCAAGTAATTGTAAAATATATTGTATGATGGAGAAAATACTGTATTACTGTTACCACAAATAAAGCTCTTTCTGGTTATGCTATGTTAGCCACCTGACAAAGTAGTGTCCTCTATGATGCATTGTACAAACATGTTACTTGCGTAAATCAAGAAAACAAAAGATTTAAACAATAATACTAACCGTGTTGAGCTATATAACAATGATTTCTGTCAATAAAGGTATCCAAACAGTTGCTCACCTGTCTAATAAAACAAGTGTCTTTGGTGTTAACATGGTTTCTATGAAAGTAAAACCAAAAAAACGCGGATATGACATCGGATATGACAGGCAACGCAATTACACTGGTCAAAATTGCTGATTTCTCTGGATTTAAACATTGTTGGAAACATTTAGGATAATATAAGTACACAAGTCAACAAAAATATATATATAAAACATTGTTCTAGTGTTTTTTGGATACAGTGTCTGTGTGTACAAGAATAAGGTTCTTAGAAGAACAAACATACAGTTGTTACTGTTCAAAAAACAAAATGATTTTTAAGCGTTAGCCAAACTGAAGGTCGCATGTCATCATTGTCATTTTCTAAACTGCATGCACTGCTTCAAATCAGATGCTAATCAGTGTGTGCAGTGCCGAATTAAGTCAAACACACATATTTTCTGGAAAATGAGCAACAATGTCCATCAACAGGTGTGAAAACTGATTTCTTGTTAAAAGAAAATGGCATCTCGTTTTTATCGACATCACGTTTCATTTGTGAAAAGATACCCAATAAAAAAAAAATTACATTTCTGACATAAAACAGTTGTCAAATATTAAATATTTACCTACTTACAACTTACCTCAGAATCTTTCACTGTTAAAAATGAAGCATTGTGCTGAAATTCCTGCTTTGCTTTGTGTACATTTAAAGCCCTTAATTGATTTGATTGGCCATCTCAGTCAATGTGACATTGACGAGCGCTGCTAAACCTCTGAAGCAGACCATCTTAAAAAAAAAGAAAAAATCTTTACTTTTTTTTTTGTTGTTGTCACCCTAACACACAGAGCAGTCCGTAATGGAGTGCAGCAGAGCAGCATCAAAAATATCAGATATCATCTAGCTGAAAGAACACCTGTATATACGATAAAATCTCTATTAGTGTGAACAAGGCATTACACCTATATAAGAGTGACCAAACCGGCCATTTTTGGTGACTTTTAAAAAAAAAAATGTGTCAGTGATTCATTGGATTTTGTCCAGATGTTTCCAGCAGATCTGTGCTTTGTTTACAACTGAACAGTGGCAGCTACTTAGCTACTCACTAACATGTATCTTTAACCTTCTAGCTGTGCCTCTCCATTATGAGCTGTTACTCATACTTTCAGCGTGAAGTGATGCATGGTAATATTTCATCCTAATGGATGAGCCTGCTTGATAAAAATGAGACATTTTAGGAAATTCTTTGCTCATGAGCAGGACCAGCTGTGTTCCTCGTGCTCTTCATCGCACTGTAAGTGTCCACCTCCTCCTTTGGCTTGCCTACCGGGTTTCTCTAGTGCTGAACAGGGCCTCTGGGTCAATAAATCTCTGGGAGGACATTTCAGCACAAGGCTGAGTGTGTCTGCTCAGTGCAAATAATATAGCAGAACTTCCACCTGGTGAAGATGTTAGCATCTGTGCTGCAGGCTATAAGCTATTGCAACATCTGATCAGATGTTCCAGTGCTATCGGATACAAATGCATTCATCTTATTTTACTCGGCAAATTATTTACTGTTCAAAATAAGCAGCGTTTGCAAATCAAGATCCTCCAATATATGTTTATTTTTAAAAAGATTTCAAGTCTTTTTAAAGAAAAAAAAAACATCATTCTAGTTTTAATTTTTGTTTCTAAATTTAAGATTATTTTATGTAATTTAGTTTTTCCCAAAAAAAATTATATTTGGTTATAAATGAGAAGTGACAGGCAATTCCATGCATGACAATGAGATTTTTTTTTGTTTCTTTTACATTTTATCTTACATATTACATTTAATTTGATCTGAGTGTAGCTTACATTAACCCTCTGAAGTCTGAGGCTGATTTGGGGCCTGGAGAAGTTTTGACATGCCCTGACATTTGTGCTTTTTTCAGTTGTTCATAAACATATTAATGGAAAAAGTGTCATTACACTGTATTCAGCACAAACTAGGCTACCATAATATGTGAGAAACATGTATGTACATGTTTGTATTTTTGAAGGAATAACGTTTATGCGTGGTTATTGAAAAAACAAAAAACTTAAGTCACTGAAATAAAGCCAAAAAAATAATATTATATATGTGTTCACAAGACTTCTGGGTATTGGAGGTTGTAGACTAGAATTTTTGCTTCAAAATTATGTAAAAATTATACTGCCTACTCGTTCATATAAAACAATAGAGAGATTTAAATTTTGTAAGACACTTTTTGTCAAGAAACACAGTATGCGTGGAGACGTGAATCATCATGAATAATGGGTCATTTACACCTGAGAAGACAAAAGAATCGCATAATGAGTTGTAATGACCTGCATAAATAATGAGGCCTTTCAGACAGGTAGGCTGTGAAAAAACCCTCTGTGATCATGTCTCAAGCTCATCATGGTGTATATCAAACATACAGAAAAAAACGCAATACTGTGAAATATTATTACAATTTAAAATAATGGTATTCTATTATATTCTTTAAAATATAATGTATTTCTGTGATGCAAAGTGTCTGAACAATAATGTTACCTCTATGGCATTTCATATAGGCTTTTAGCTTAAAAGCATGCACATTTGGAGAAATATTGATGGATTCTCATATGTTTTGTAAATTTTATACAGAGGAGTAATATTTATTCAGTATTTATTGTCATCACTATGAGTGCTGGATACTGTGTTTTCAATTCATACTTGCAGTCGGAGGGCGCTCTGTGCACATTTAGTCCACAAATGAATCTAAAGAAGAAAAGGCCATGTGACAATCCAGGAACTAACCAAACTAACAGAGGCTTCCAGAGATCGCTAACTATGGCTATGCAAAACACTTTTCAAGACAATAAATACAGGATTGAGACGATGTATGCATGTATTGTCTCAGAATTTGCCTCTGAATAGCGCTCGCTACGTGGGCGTGGCCGCATTAGCGGATAATAAGCTGAATCACGGACTTCTGACATGGCTCTTTTTTCATACAGATTACATAAACAGAGAATATTTGTTTTCGATTTGACTTACGATTTATAACCTGACATTTCAACATTTTTTTAGACATAAGTCTCATTTTTGTGTCATTAGTATTCACTAAGTTACAGTTCATTTTCTGAGAACTATTAGATTGGACTTCCTTCAGAGGGAGATGACAGATCATGCATCATGTTAGTTTTCTTTATTTTGCAAAAAGCACAACATTTTGTTTTTACTCTGAGTGTACACAAATAAAAGAAGATATTCAACAGATTAAAATGGTGTATAACTCTTAATTGTATGTGCAACATTGACAGAGTATTTTGAGTCTCTTTCACACTGGTAAGAAAAAAAACCGAGGTGGTATCGCCGGCGATACCTCAGACTCCAGAGTGTTAAATACCCTCTACAGGGGATTGCCACCTTGTTGTGGTGGAGAGGCTTGTGTGGTCCTGTGATCCCAAGAGTAATGCCGTCTGGAGCAATGCTCCTGGTAGGGCCACCCATGGCGGTAAGGTCAAGGGGGAGGTCCCTGACAAAGAGCAATCCAACCAAGACCTCAACGGTGGAGCAACGGAGGATGACGGCTGGCCTTACGGGAGCATCACAACGGCTGGGATGGCGGATGAAGGCTGCAGCAGAAAAGGGTGCCCAGTTGTCTTGGACTCCATGCCACTGGATTCTGACCCATTTCTGTCAAGGACCGTGTGGTGGCTGTTTGTGCACCAGTCTCCCCACGCTAAAGAATAATCACGCACATGCGTCCTCTATGGGAAACCACCCTAACATCCCGGTTTAAGTCCTATGGTGACCAGAAAGTGGCGACGGGGGCAGGATTGTGAGATCTGGAAGCCCGTAGTCATAAACTGACACATTAAGCGGTGAGTGCTAGACTCAGTCGCTGTGCTCTTGGAACAAGGCAGAAAGAGCCCTTCGGCAGCTGCAACCATGACTGAGCAGTCCTCTTTAGGATCCACTCTGCTCACCCTACATGGGGAAGGGGCTAGAAAAGGTGTCCTAAAAACAGCCTGCCTCAAACCTCCTGACTGGATTAGAGGGATCATCCAGAGGGATCACCATTGGCAGTCAGAAACACAAAATTATAAACTTTGGAGCCTGGAATGTGCGCACATTGATGGATAGTGCAACCAGTGATAGACCAGAAAGGAGAACCGCAATCATTGCTAGAGAACTGAGAAGATACCGGATTGACCGGATTGCCCTTTCCGACTAGCAGACAAAGGACAACTGAAAGAGAAGGGTGGCTACACTTTCTTCTGGAAAGGAAAAGCTGTTGATAAGCCCAGGATCCATGGTGTTGGAATTGCCATTAGGAACCAGCTTACCAGCCACCTCTATGAACTTCCTGTGGGGATTAGTGAGCGTCTCATGACCATCCATCTGGTGCTTGCCAAAAACTAGATTGCAACAGTTGTGAGCGCCTACGCCCCTACTTTAGACTCTGAAGAGGAAGTAAAAGAGACCTTCTATGCTTACTTAGACAAGACACTGTTGAGAATCCCCAAGGAAGATAAGATTATTCTCCTTGGAGACTTTAATGCCAGGGTTGGCAGGGATCAACACCTCTGGAAGGGCACTATAGGAAAGGAAGGCATCGGGAACATCAACTCTAATGGAGTTATGCTTCTCAGCAATTGTGCTAAGTATGATCTCACCATCATTAATACTCTCTTTCGCCAGAAAAACTAATTTAAGGCATCTTGGAGACACCCCCGCTCCAAACAGTGGCATTGACAATGTCATTGTACAAGCCAGGGACCGCCGTGACGTGAACATCACAAGGGCCATGGTCAATGCAGATGACTGCTGGACAGATCATCGCCTCATCTGCTCCACAATGTCAATCAAACTCAAGAGGAAAAAGAGAACTAAAAAAAAGCAGATCCGACCAAGACTGAACCTTGACAGCTTTGATTAAACTGCCACCTAGCAGTGATTTCAGGCCTCTCTTGGGGAAAGCCTCCAACAAGAATATCCTGATGACATTGAAGGACACTGGAGTTTGTTAAAGTCTACCATCCTTGCTACCTGCAAAACCATTCTTGGGTACAAGTCCAGAAAACACCAGGACTGGTCTGATGAGAATGACACAGAGATAGAACAACTCATCTCCAAGAAAGGGAAAGCCTTCTGTGCCTGGCAAAATGATGTAACCTGCAAGGCCCTTTTGACTCACTCCAGAGCCAAGGCAGATGTCCAGAGACGGGTAAGGGAGCTAAAAAAAACTCTTGGTGGACAGAAAGGGCTCTTGAAATCCTGAGAATGGTAGACTCTGGTGAGACCAGGGGCTTTTTCAAGGCTACCAAGGCCGTCTATGGTCCAAGCTACCGTGGCCTAAACCCCCTGTGCACAAACCCCCTCCTACCATCATGCATTAATGCATGATGGTTGGAGCATTTCCAAGAACTCCTCAACAGTGACAGCTCAACTGAAATTGACATTACCAAACATATCCCCCAAAGTCCCATCAGAGACCTTCATTCCACAAAAGCTGACTCTGAGGTTAACCATCGCCTGAGTTGTGCCAGTAGAGCCTACGCCAGGCTCAGGAAAAGAGTCTTCAAAGACCGAGACCTATCAGCCCAAACAAAACTCCAGGTCTACAGAGCTGTTGTCCTCCCCACCCTGCTGTATGGAGCCGAGTCATGGACCACATACAGCAGGCACCTGAGAGCCATGAAACAATACCATCAAAGATCATTACGAAAGATTCTGATGATCAACTGGGAGGACAGACGCACCAACATCAGCGTCTTGGAGGAAGCTAACATGACCAGCATCACCACTACAATAATACAGTACCAACTTTGATGGACTGGCCATGTCATCCGCATGCCCAATACATGTCTCCCCAAACAGATCCTGTACTCCCAGCTAAAGGAAGGTTGTCGAGCAAGTGGTGGGCAGAAGAAACGTTTAAGGACAACATCAAGGCCATTCTGAAGAAATTCAATATTACATCGAGTAACTGGGAACACATTGCACTGGACAGAAGCTCCTGGAAGAAATCCATGCAGGATGGTGCAGCACATCATGAAACAGAACTCTGCCGTGCCACAGAGACAAAGAGACAACTTTCGCAAGGAGAAAGACAAAAAGGCTCAACCACCATTAAAGATCACCACCCTCCTCTGCCCACATTGCACCAAAGTATGCAGATCGCGGATTGGCCTCTACAGCCATCTGGAGACCCACAAGTAGACCCAAAAGAGAGGACAGGCATACTCGCTTTGAGTGACCGCCGATGATGATGATGATGACATTAAATACATAAATTTTAGCACACTGTTACGGCTGATGTGGTAAGCAGTATGCACTAACAGGAAAATACTAGAATAAGTCTTTAATATAGATAGCTGAAGATACAAACTCAGAAATGCAAGAGAATACACATACCACATAAACATAAATGCAAACAACACCAAACAAATCACTGTGAGAACTCAAGGCTTAAAGGGAGGCTAATTATGCTAAATTAACAACCATGGGGACGAATTAGGAACACAGATGGGCAGGCAGACAGGGAAAACCAAAACTAAAACACAAACGGACTGCACATACACCTGATATGTACAATTAATGCATGTTTATTTATTTGTATGAATTCAAAGTTAATTGACTACTAGTTAAAGCTGCTGTCCATAACTTGTTTGGTTAAAAATGATCCAAAATAAATTTTTGAGCAAGTGCATAACCAGCCAGTGTTGAAAACTATTTTTTATGAAAAAAATTTGTGTGAACAAGAAGGAGAGTCCCAAGAGAAACCACCAAAAAATCAACAAAAATAAATAACAGCAAGTAAATATGCACCAGTCAACCACATCGATGGAACAATGACCTCTATGGATGGGTGACACAATAAAATCTATTATTCAAAACATCCGGAAGCATGTATGCCTAACAGAATAACTGTAAAAATTGACCCAGTTGCGATGTAGGAATATAATTTGTGGTTGGGACCAAGACAGATATTTGAATAAAAATCAAAACTTGAAAGTAATAGAAGCGAACAATGTTCACCCCTCAATAAACAGCATAGGGTGAATTCAGGGTGATTGGGACACTTTTTGCCATTGAGATGAAAAGTGAAATTGTCCCAATCAACCTGAATTCACCTTATAGCAACACTTAGTTGGTGGACGCATCCTTCTGTAGGCCTGCATTTCATCAGCAGAGAGTGAGCATTGTATTAAAACAGAAGGAAGAATGTAACTGCTGCAAGCTTGGAAGAAGGTTTATCTTTCAGCAAAACAACTAGAGTGGTTCAAGAACAAGAAGTTGAGTGTCCTACATTGGTCCAGTCAAAGCTCAGATCTTAATCCAATTGAGAATCTGCAGAACTATTTGAAAACTGCAGTGCTCACACATCATCAAACAAACCTAAACAACTGGAACACATTTGCACATCTTCAAAGACTGCTGATTCTGCCCAAAATCTGGTGATTTATGCAAATATAATTTTATAATACTATAATTACTTTAAAATTATTTAATACTATTTTTCAGTACTATT
>RJVU01059915.1:3917865-3937643 GCA_003731715.1 Anabarilius grahami
ATTCAGCAAAATGAGAAATGCTATTGGAATCCATCGTGTATTAAATCCTGTAAAAAGACACACATTCTCACGGTTTGAAAATCCAAACATGCTGTACTTTGTCAGCTAAAATATTCAGGTCAGGCAATTGGGCTACAGCTAAATGGGCTATTACACAAACTCTTGTCCATACATCTACAACAGTGTGTTCACATTTCTGGGAGTGCGGTGTGTGTGTGTGTGTCGTAGCAGTTGCCTGGTTGCACAACCATTTTGAGGCTGGCTGCTTTCGAGCCCTGCACTTGTTAATCCCAACTCTTTCCTGCTGTCAAGTTAACAAAAACAAATAGATAATTTATCTACGTGGTTGAGCACACGGAACCAAGCTCTGGGAGAGTGGTGTGTGTCACGGTGACCTCATCTTCGACGAGAAGCATTCGTTTGTCTCTCGCTGCTCGTCAGCTAGCGCTTTATTTATTCTGAAGGAAGAATGTTACTCTCCAGGCCTGGCAAAGCACATCAGTGAGGAACTCTTACCTGGCGAAGCCAGTGCCTGACGTCATTCTATCATCATGTTCATTCTGGTTTATTCAAGAGTGTGACAAGACGAAGGTCTAGACCAGGGGTGTCCAAACTCAGTCCTGGAGGGCCACTGTCTTGTAGAGTTTAGCTCCAACCCCAATTAAACACACCTGAACCAGCTAATCAAGGTCTTACTAGGCTAGAAACATCCAGCCAGGTGTGTTGAGGCAAGTTGGAGATAAACTCTATAGAACTCTAGATGAAATCCAAACACAAGTGGTCACAGGAGATGCATTTAAAACGCATGTTAAAGGGTTAGTTCACCCAGAAATGAAAAGTCATTAAGCACTCATCCTCATGTCATTCCACACCTGTAAGACCTTTTTTCATCTTTGGAACACAAATTAAAGGATTAGTTAACTTTAAAATTAAAATTACCCCTCAAGCCATCCTAGGTGTATATGACTTTCTTCTTTCTGATGAACACGATCGGAGTTATATTAATAAATATCCTGACGCATCCAAGCTTTATAATGGCAGTGAACGGGAAACAATGAGTATGAAGCTCAAGAACGTGCATCCATCCATAATAAACGTTCTACACATAGCTATGGGGGGTTAATAAAAGCCTTCTGAAGCAAACGCAATGATTTGCTTGTGTTGTGAATGTTTGTGTAAGAAAAATATCCATATTTAACAAGTTATAAAGTAAAATATCTATCTTCCGCCAGACCGCCTTCTGCATTCAACTTACGAATTCTTTGTAAGTTGAATACGGAAGGCGAAGGACCTAGTGTAAGCACTTTGAACTGCGAGAGGCGTTACACTTTCTTCGTAAGTTGAAAACGGAAGGCGGTCTAGTGTGATGCTGACGCAGGAGCCGGCCAATAATGAGTCAGCTTTCTGACGTAGAACCTTTAGAGTTACTTAAAGCCTTTATGTACAGTATAATGCATTAGAAAGGTATCCATAAGGTACATTATACTGCATTATGTCTTTTCATAAATAATTGTAAACAAGGTTAAAATGCTTTATAATATTTTCAGATTCCTTGATACATCTCAAATTGGTTGTCATGTGTTTTAAAGCAATGTAGTTTCTAAAGGTGTGTTCAGTGAATAGATAAGTATTGAAATGTATTTTTATGTGGTGATAATTATTCATGAGACCATACAATGCATTATAAGGTGCATTACAAGGCATAATTAATGCATTAAAATTATTCTATAATGCATTATATAGAAAGGCTTTAAAGGGTTAGTTCACCCAAAAATGAAAATTCTGTCATTTATTACTTACCCTCATGCCGTTCCACACCCTTAAGACCTTCATTAATCTTCAGAACACAAATTAAGATATTTTAGTTGAGATCCGATGGCTCCGTGAGGCCTTCATAGGGAGCAATGTACACTTCCTCTCTCAAGATCCATAAAGGTACTTAAAAAATATATTTAAATCGGTTCATGTGAGTACAGTGGTTCAATATTAATATTATAAAGTGACGAAAATATTTTTGGAGTGCCAAAAAAAACTAAATAACGAATTTAGTGATGGCCGATTTCAAAACAATGCTTCAGGAAGTATCGGAGCACAGATGAATCAGTGTGTCGAATCTGCTGTTCGGAGAGCCAAAGTCACGTGATTTCAGCCGTTGGCAGTTTAATACGCGATCTGAATCATGATTCGACACACTGATTCATTAAATGTTCCGATGCTTCATGAAGCAGTGTTTTGAAATCGGCCATCACTAAATAAGTCGTTATTTAGTTTTTTTGGCGCTCCAAAAATATTTTCGTCGCTTTATATTATTAATATTGAACCACTGTACTCACATGAACTGATTTAAATATGTTTTTAGTACCTTTATGGATCTTGAGAGAGGAAATGTCATTGCTCCCTATGGAGGCCTCACGGAGCCATCGGATTTCAACTAAAATATCTTAATTTGTGTTCTGAAGATTAATGAAGGTCTTACGGGTGTGGAACGACATGAGGGTGAGTAATAAATGACAGAATTTTCATTTTTGGGTGAACTAACCCTTTAAGTAAAGTTTTGCCTATTATTCAAACTGAAAAATTTCACAAAGATGCATTTAGTTTTCTTTCTTTAAAAACGCACGCAATAGTTTAATGAATTGGTTGACAGCCCTATTGATAACATGATTTGTTCTGGTGATGATTCTGATTAACTGTTTTTTTTTTTGTTTTTTTTTTTTAGCTTTCTGTGACTTTCTGTGTATAACCCACAACTTTGCAATGAATATAGACACTTGAAAAAAAACTGCAAACAGATAAGCACAATATCACCCTTTAGAACCAGACACCCTGCTGTCTTTACTGGGTGACCGTAAACTAGCCTGCCTGGACCTGGATTAGGTTAATTATTTCCCTGTGTTAATTTTACGTCCTCTTTCCTAGGAGCAGGGGTCACCCATGTCTTTTTATAATACCTCGTTGTGCTGGAGTCTGATAAAGAGACAGCGAGGCGCAGAGGGCAGCCGCCACCGGAGACTGGCGCTCACTGGATTCATGCACTGCTCAGCCGGGGCCAATAAATCTGAGCGTTAGTGTGAAGGAAGTATGATCCATAAAGTGCTAAGTGAAGCTGTCTGCTCCTCCTCCGTCGCCCATGGCCCAGTGTGGAGGCATTATTGGGACTCTGTGAGTGTGAGCTGTCCCGCTGTCTGCTAAATGAGCTCCTTCCAGCCCCGGTAGTGAGGCGGCAGGGAAGGGCAGAGGTGTTTGGGCCAGGATGAAAATAGATGCTTTAAAAGGCTGTAAACTGTGTTTCCTAAAGCAGGATTGTGAATGTTTGAGGCTTTTGTGGTACCATAAAATCGCTCCAGACTCCAGTTTGTGTGTGAGATGAATGCTGCCATCACAATTTAATGATATTAGTGCAGTAAAGTCTTGGCATAGTCTTCATTAACGCAATTACTAAATAATCAGAAATTGTCTTTAAATATCCTTAAAGGGATAGAGGACTCGAGAAGCAAAATTCTGTATTTAATTCACCCTCATATTTTTCCAAATGCATCAAGTTTGTGTACGTTCAGATATTACGCATGTCAAGGATGCATCGGATACTCTGCCATATACTAACAAAACATCTGCTTGGTTTTGATTATCATCTATATATCGATCGCGGTCAGGGAGCTTGCAGTTTTTCTTCATCATGAAAGTGTAATATCTGCATGTGTTTTAAAGCTATATCAGTTTAAAATTCAAATTTATAGTTTTCTGAGCGCACACACACAGAAAGCTGGCTGTCAGACGGCACGTCTCGTGCGTATTAAACTTAGTTCTTTTTCGTGTTTTATTGTGCTTAAACTGTCAAATACACAATGATATGTCAAAAACACACAAAGTTCACATAAACACAGTCGATTATGTCTGTGAACATAAACAGCAGGGACAGAAATCACATGTGTATATTAGATCTGTGGCGCATTCCCCAAAAACAAAACTAATCCACTGTGTCTTCAGCGGTCAGATGTCAGGAGTAAATGAAGACTGTTATATTCACTCTTACATCCAACAACAAAACACTTCAATCGCTTACCAGACATTCTTGTCACTGCCGCTGCTCCAGCGTCGAGAAAATGGCGGACAGTGTACAACTCGCTCAACAGAGAAGCCATTCGATGTCTAAAAATTCATTAGTCAGCTAGAAAAATGAACATAGAGAGGATCATTTTGATAAATACATGCACTTACATTGCACATTTATTGTATTTTCACTTAACCTGTTCTTCAATATTTAATGTGTTTAAATGAATCCATTTAAATGTTTATACTTTTAGTAAAAAAAAAAAAAACGAGTAGAAATATAGTTGTCATTAAAAACGTATACTTCCTAAATGTAAGTATCCTACAAAATCAGTTCATTTTAACCTTTAATATTATATTGATGTACCAACTGGGGGGTTTACGGAAGAGGATTAGGGCCAAGCAATGATAAAAAAATAAAACCATCTCGAGATTAAAGTTGTTAAATTTCGAGAAAAAACTCGTTAAATTTCAAGAAAAAAGTAGAGATAACATTTTAATAACTCATTAAATTACGAGAAAAAACTCGTTAAATTTCAAGAAAAAAGTTGAGATAAAATGTTGAGAATAAACTCGTTAAATTACGAGAAAAAAATAGTTAAATTTCGAGAAAAAAGTCGAGATAAAATGTTGAGAATAAAGTCATTAAATTACGAGAAAAAAGTCGTTAAATTATGAGAACAAATTTGTTAAATTATGACATTTTTCTCAAAATGTAACGAATTTGTTCTTGAAATTTAATGACTTTTTTCTCATAATTTAATGACTTTATTCTCAACATTTTATCTCGACTTTTTTCTCGGAATTGAACGAGTTTATTCTCAACATTTTATCTCGACTTTTTTCTTGAAATTTAACGAGATGGTTTTATTTTTGTATTATTGCTTGGCCCTAATCCTCTTCCGTAGGGTTTCCTGTATAGTTTTGCTGCATTAGTTTTCTTTGAGGAAATTTGCCATGTACTGTACCTGATAGGCCCCAAATTAATCGAAATCAAATCAAATTGTGAAATTCGTCAGAGTGCCCCAGAATGCTTTGTTTACATGTTAAAATCACAAAAAATGTTGGATGCCCCCAGACCCTCCTACAGAGATTTTATTCGTAAACATGTCACCTTTTTCACCTCTTGTGAGTTTGCAGGTCTGAAAGTAGTTGTTGCTGTATAGATTAATACTACTGTAAATGTTACTCAAACAGTACTGACATTTTTTTTTACACTAGTAACTGTTTATCCATTGGCTTCTCATTCTAAAACCACATTGCATGCCCCTATAAACATGCCAAAACGTTTTCTGAAGGAAGCCTTGGTTTTGTGTGGGTTTGAGTCCAATATTCGTTCAACCAAAAATAAAGCAAATTTTAGCCCTGATGCAATTTAGTCTGAGCTAAACCACGCTTTATACCCTTATCTATTTCTGAATCTCACAGCTGTATTCCACTTCAGGTTTTTTGTGTTACTGGATCACGATCCCAACCCCGGATCTGCGGACAGCATTTTGCGGCATGTAAAGTAAAACAATCTACAGGGACAGCATTTGACTGCGGAAATTATTCATTAACAAACTCGGGTTTTACGGTCATATTTTTCTCATGTTGGCTCTGAAAGCATAATGATTGCCAGAAGAAAAGTTCTGGCCTGTGCTTGACTCGCAGTGGAAGGATAGAGTGTCAAGAAGGACGGATGACCTGTTTGGCCGGATTTCTATCCAGTGTTTTGTTCCTTTTCCCTCCATTCCACAATCAGAGATCCTGGAAAAGATTTGAAAATAGAACAAATTGCTCAATGAAAAAGTCCTTTGGGCTCGTGTTTGCTGTTTATGTCCTTGCGAGAGAGGCCTTAGCTGGCCCGACCATGTTTGCCCCGATCCACAAGCTGTTCCATCCCCCTCTGGGACGCAAGCCATGTGCTTTGGAGGAAAACCACACAAGAGAGACCTAGCAGGGGGTAGAAAGTTCCAGAAAAAGCCGTGGCCGCTCTGAGCCAAGACACCAGCGAGAAACCCAAGTGGATGTGGTGAAAATGTCAAATTACCAAAAAGGAAATGGAGGGGAAACCTCAAGGCGAATGAGAGCTGCTAGGCGCATTTGTATTTTGCAACACTGTGAGCTGCATCTAAGAACAGAGGCTTAAAATGCAGGATGCATATTCTATATAATTAAAGACCCAAGACTTAAAGGTGACGTGTCTTATTTTTAAAGTTAATTCCCCTGAAAATGTAAAATCTGTCTGTCTGTGCACCAAATAGTCATTATTTTTGCAATTTTACTTGTTGCCAGTCACCTTTCGAAAGTACTTCGAACACATGACAAGTTGTTTGTGTTTTTGCAGAGTTATGAAAGACCGCTAGAACCTTTCCTTTAAAAAAAAAAAGCCAACTAACATGCCACAGAACGGCTCCACAACGGCTCCATCCCGATTTTAGAGGACAGAGACCGCCAACAGTTTCCTCTTCACTCTATAACAAACAGAGAGAGGCCGGGCCCCCGGGGCTTCCTGCATCCCACACACAGCCCGCAAATAAACACAATCACATTCTTTAAACGTTCAACTACTTCCCCTCCACACTTCTTCCCTCTCTTTCTTAGAAACACAGCTCGACCAGCTACGTAACGTTTTCTCCGAAAAGGAATGCTACATGCCTTCATGCGGCATCGGGATGACAAAAACATGGAGTGGAACATTTTAAGCTGTCCTGTAAATACACTTCATATTTTGCTCATTTTCCCTGGCTGCATGACTAGATGTTGAGAAACAGAATTGAGTTTAACTTTGTTACAATGTTTACTGCTATTGTTGTATTGCTGTTCTTTTTACTCAAAAATCAGATGATTGATAGATAGATAGATAGATAGATAGATAGATAGATAGATAGATAGATAGATAGATAGATAGATAGATAGATAGATAGATAGATAGATAGATTCTCTTTAAATATGGTTCACAGGCCATTTGACTTCATTTAAAAGTAGAGGCTTTAAAGTTCAACACAATTTAAAGACAAATCCAAACACAAACAAGTTATTTTGTAATAAAAAGTAATTTTATAAATGACTGTTTACTGGCCTAAATCCTGAATTGTTGGCCAATAGAAAGTAATAGACCCTATAAATGTCCTGATCTGGCTTCAGCAATGGCTACACTTCAGCCAAATAATTATCCTTTATCTTTGTACTCCACCGCTCACTGCTTTGTTGAATTATGACGCTGTTCTCCTGTTGAAAGCCGAATCTTACTCCTCTGTGTAAAACAAAACCTTTAAAGACCTCATTCACAGCAATAAATGAAACAACTGGAAGGTAAGGAATTTCATTTCCACTTGTGGCAATAAAGAGAACAAACATGAGCAGATTTTATGCAAATAAATACTCAAGAAAAATCAAGGAATTTGAATGATTTTAACTATGTTAACTGTCAAGTAAATGAAAAATATTGAGTCCCTGTTTCGTCTTGAGGGTGAGAAGAGTGTTTAGCAGTTTGGTGCTGCCTTTACACCCTTTTTTATTTGTAATAAGGTCTAGAGTAAAGGTGAAGTTTTCAAAAGTAAAGTCTGGAGTTAAAGAAACAAGTTTGGGTCATGCTATAGTTTAGGGTCCAATTCTCTCTATTAACTAACTGTTAACTATGACCTTTGCCTCAATATACACCTAATTACTGCTTATTAATAGTTAGTAAAGTAGTTAAGTTTAGGTATTGGGTATGGATTAAGGGATGTAGAACATGATCATGCAGAATAAGGCATTAATATGTGTTTTATAAGTACTAATAAACAGCCAATATCCTAGTAATATGCATGCTAATAAACAACTAGTTAATAGTGAGAATTGAACCCTAAACTAAAGTGTTCCCGAAGTTTGTTTCCCAGCAGACATATTGAATTTAAGACAGCACTTTTAAGACATTTTAAAGCTAATTAGGGTCTGAACAGATTAAGTAATAATAATGACAATTTTTTTGAATGAAATCTATTTAATGAGTTTAATTACAGTCAAAATTAGCTCAGTAACACTCAACAGAACATTTCAAACAATCAAGTAACACAATACAATATGTTTACTAGCATTTTTCTGTGGGATTAAACTAAGAATAAAAGATTCTAAAAGAAATTAACAAATGTACACTCTTTCATAGAAACGGTATTCCCTGGTGGCCGTGGCCTCTTTCAGCAGGATAATGCTCCTGCCACAAAGCAAAAATGGTTCAGGAATGGTTTGAGGAGCACAACAGTGAGTTTGAGGTGTTGACTTGGCCTCCAAATTCCCCAGATCTCAATCCAATCGAGCATCTGTGGGATGTGCTGAACAAACAAGTCTGATCCATGGATCCACCACGCAACTTACAGGACTTAAAGGATCTGCTGCTAACATCTTGGTGCCAGATACCACAGCACACCTTCAGGGGTCTAGTGGAGTCCATGCCTCGATGGGTCAGGGCTGTTTTGGCAGCAAAAGGGGGACCAACACAATATTAGGAAGGTGGTCATAATGTTCCTGGTAGGTTTAATTTAACCCTCAGTTTCCTGGATTAGTTCTAGTCATCCTCCAGGAAATCAGCTTATTAAACTCTGGACTAGACTAAGTCTAGGACTATTTAAAACCATGACAGAGAAAGCAGATTTCAGTTAATCTGGTTTAAAATGCCATAGGCTTAATCTCTGTCCTGGAAACCGCCCATATATGTAGCACATGTGGTATTTATATTTGTTATACGACAAGGTTTTACATGTTTGCAAAACTTAGCTTTGCCACAGGCATCATTTGTTAGAGGAAACAGAAATTAGACAGCTGTGGTCATGTGACTATTTACACCCATCATGAACAATTGTCACATGAAACAGTGACACATGAAAAACATGTGACAGTGCTTTCATTTATTGCTGACAAGTCTGCGTACTAAAATACACCAGTTTCAACTAACACTAACCCGTGGAAGTAAACTGGTTAATTTGAAGATTTTCTTACTGAAAGAGACGGGTATAATGGTATGGGTAGGTTTAAGGGTGGGTTAAGGTGTAGTTAATTACAGATGTAATTACATCCCAGTATTTTTTTTTAAACTAAGTACAATGGAAAGTATGCACACAATAGGATCACTGTAACAAATGATTCATTTAAATGTTATCACATAGTTAAAGACTTAAAATAAAGTGGGTCCAAAGACCCCACTGGTGTCACATGTCAAAAAGTCAGCAACTGGAATTCTTAGTTGTGATCATTTGACTTAGTTGTGCTATTCACACTCATTTTAGCTCTAAACTCTTACTGAAATTGTTCCATTTGTGCATGTTTTTATTTACTCTACAAGGAAATTTAGGGGAAACATTTGATACAAAGTTAATGATTGCATGAAACATAACTGAAAACTCTTTTGGCTAGTTTTACTAAACGGCAGATTAGCGTGACAGCGCTTTTCAATAAAAGCGCAGATGGGAGTGGAAAGTTCTGTGCGTGATCTACTGATGACGCGCAAATAAAGAACACAGATGCAGTCGGATAATTTCAATAATGACCCATTCAAACTACCAAGAGCAGCGCAAACTGAAGCCTGGTTTATAGGATTATTTCACTTCGGAAAATAGGGCCAGTTCACTGCCTACATCACTTGTGACCTTTCCAACCTGATTACGTAATGCGTGGCATATCGCAGAGCTAGTGCAAGATGAGCATTTGGGCTAAAAATTATATAATTTTTAATTTTTTAGAAAATGTCTGATCGTTTCGCTAGATAAGATTTTTATTCCTCATCTGGGATCATGTAGAGCTCTTTGAAGCTGCACTGAAACTGACATTTGGACCGTCAACCCGTTGAACCCCAGTGAAGTCCACTATTTATAGAGAAAAATCCTGGAATGTTTTCCTCAAAAACCTTAATTTCTTTTTGACTGAAGAAAGAAAGACATAAACATCTTGAATGACATGGGGGCGAGTAAATTATCAGGAAATTTGAATTCTGAAGTGAACTAATCCTTGAAGACATGCTTAAAGGATTAGGGCGTTAAATAATGGCGCAAATACCAGTAAACTGACTAGCACAAACCTTAGTAAATCACCTTGCATGATTAATTTAAATACTCTCCTCCCATAAATTTTGCGTCTGAAAGAAAATTTCCTACAAATGCATAAGGTCAGCCTTAAAAATGTATGCCCAATGTCTTTAGTAAATCCTGACAGTAATTTTTTAACGCCAAAAGAGGGTTTACGCTGGCTCAAGCTGTCAGTGTCTCAGAAGAGCAACCTCTGGGAGTGACAGAGATGGAAATGATTTGATTTGTTTTCAGGAGAACCCTCTACTGCCAGAGAGAGCTAAAGTACCAAATGCAAACCTCGCAGGTGCATGTTATCTGCAAGCTTTGTCATGTCGAACTTTATTTAAAAACTCTCCCAACTGACTGGCATTCAGATGCTCAAATGAGTGTCTAATTCAAAGAGCAGTAGATATTCACAAGGCAACCTTTTTTTTAAAGGCACAATAGATTTTTAGATTAACATATCCAAAAACCACAATGTTATATTTTGTTGACGTGTTTACTTACATTATCCCAAATGTTTCCAACAATGTTTAAATCCCGAAAAATAAAAAATTTTAACCAGGACAGATATTTTGCTAATATCGATCTAGATTACTGCAAAGTGCAAGTCTCTCATAGCAGCTGCGAACGCACAGAGTAACATTATAACATGAATTTCAACACACACATACGCAATGAAAAGAGTGGAAGCGGTCGACTGCAGCAAAAGCATAATAAAACACAGAGATCGCTGTGCATCGCAGGTGTCTATCATTAGCATTCGCTCCAACGGCCTCGTCCCGCTCCCACAGCTCTCGACCCGTCCTGCTTCATACCACCGTAACGTTAGTAAAACTTTAATACATTAGCTCATCCATGAACCTGATTTCTGTCCGAGTCCGTTGGATTCCTTTCCGTTGGCTGTGGAGGTGAAGACGACAACTCCCATGATTCCACGCTCATTCACGGCATCATCAAGCTACGCCTTTGTTTACAATAAGCGACCTCTAGAGGCGAAAATTACATATTGTGCCTTAAACACAAAGGCTGCCTTTATTTCCCTTTATTTTACTGCTTCTGTCATCTGAATATTTTGACATAATATGTGTGCATGTTTTGTCTTCACATGCAGACATTTCAAGTCATTTTTCCAGACATTTCTAGTATTTTGTACTTCTTGCAGGCACTGGCAGGAAAAGCCCACCAGGCATGCAGTCGGCCACTGGGATCAAACAGTTCCAACAATCACTGCACAATTAGCAATCACGCTTAATGCACTCCCACTAATTTGGGCCAATCATCTGGTATTTCCACTTGATGCCCACATCCTTGTGCTTTCATCCACCCTTGGTGCATTTAGTCAGGTGAATGATTACAGTGCTTAACACCGCTCTCCTGGAAACAGCTATTTTAGGAAACACTTTATCTGGCATGTGCTGACAGATGCCGTCATATTTTAATTCAGGTGCATAACACAAAAACAATGCAATGCACAGTATTTGAGAAGAAAAAAGCACATTCGGCCAGTTCACACTAATATTTATGTTGTAATTTAGGGCACTTGTTTGAGAATTTGCAGCCAGGTCCGGGTTTGCCCACCTGTCCACATCTGCACTGAGATGAGCGCTCTTCCCTGTGCGTCCCGTGAGCCTCTGCATCCCGCTGAATGACTTTTTTCATCTTGATCTAGTTAACCTGCGACATGCCTCTTTTTCCCTGGTGAAAAAAACATCCTGGATAAATATTTGAGCAGGCGGTGTGAGTGCTCAGTCCCGGCTCTCTCAGAGGCCCTTCCTGGCCCGTGTCAGCCAAGATTAATGTAGATTCACTAATGCACTGGGGTGGGAGGCTCACACACACACGCTTGCACACACACACACTTTTTTCACCAGACCTCCTGTGTCCTAAAGTTTGTGGAAGGGCTATATACATGACTTGAGAAAAGAAATAATTTTGGCTGATGTTAGGAAAGTAGACCGTGTTTGCAGTAAAAGAACCAGATGACAGATGAATGGACAGGAGAGAACCTGCATTACTTAAAGGGTTAGTTCACCCAAAAATGAAAATAATATAATTTATTACTCACCCTCATGTCGTTCTACATCCGTAAGACCTTCGATCATCTTCGGAACACAAATTAAGATATTACTTATGAAATCCGATGGCTCAGTGAGGGCTGCATTGAGAGCAAAGCCATTCAAACTCTCAAGGTCCATAAAGGTACTAAAAACATATTTGAAACAGTTCATGTGAGTTCAGTGGTCCTATCTTAATATTTTAAAGCAACAAGAATACTTTTTGTGCGGCAAAAAAACAAAATAACGACTTTTCAACAATATCTATATGGGCCGATTTCAAAACACTGCTTCAGAGCTTTACGAATCGGAGCGCCAAAGTCACGTGATTTCAGCAGTTTAGCCGTTTGATAGGAGATCCGAATCACTAATTCGAAACAAAAGATTCATAAAGCTCAGAAGCGTTTTAAAATCGGCCCATATAGATATTGTTGAAAAGTCGTTATTTTGTTTTACAATAAGTATTTGTGTCGCTTTATAATATTAAGATAGAACCACTGAACTCACATGAACTGTTTCAAATATGTTTTTAGTACCTTTATGGACTGTGAGAGTTTGAATGGCTTTGCTCTCAATAGATGCCTCACTGAGCCATCGGATTTCATAAATAATATCTTAATTTGTGTTTCAAAGATGAACGAAGATCTTACGGGTGTAGAACGACATGAGGGTGAGTAATTAATGACATTATTTTCATTTTTGGGTGAACTAACCCTTTAAAAAGGATGTACCTTGGGGTGGGTGGAAGCGAGTTATTAGGAGTGGATGCTCCTATAATGGTTTCGCTAATACACTTTAGCCTTCATGGCCTTCATGAACTGTGAATTCCAACATAATGCCCGAAATAAAGGCTCTGTTTACACCTGATATTAAGATACGTTTTGGTCAATCAGATCACAAGTGGACGAGGGAGACACATTCCTGCTTACACCTGGTGTTTTAACCTGTCTCTTTTGTCCACTTTCAACCACTTCTGTCCTGATTTCTTCAAGGGGAGGGTCAATGTATGGGTTTTTTTCAGATCTTTCACGCAATTTGCATATGAACGTGACCGAAGATGACGAAAAAACACACGGAGAGCATCGGTTTTCATTTCTGCTCCGATAGCTGCAAGACCACTCCGAACGCTGTGAGTGTGTGTTAGAAATCAGGAATGATGAGAGAACATTGTGCTTGGTACATTTTTCATTTTCAAACCAAACTTGGGTCTCCAGACGACAAAGTTTAAATCCTGTCTGACTAGCACGCTTCCCATAATGTTTACGCGTTAGGTCAGTAGATGGAGAGTAGGTGGTCTTTTGTGGTTGTTATAACACATTCGACCACATGAGCGTTTACACTACGAAAGCAATCCAGTTCAATGCAACCTCCTGTGGAAGTGGTCGAAAATGGACAAGCTCAAAACGTTTTAGACTCTGTTTACGCCTGTGTTTAGCATCGTCCACTTGTGATCCGTTCAAACAAAACTCATCTTAATACCAGGTGGAAACAGGGCCATAGAGAGGTCAGTGCACAAGGTTATGAAGAAATCTGGCTCTTCCTCGTTTACACACAATTGTGAATCATACCTGTAATGCAAATTCACAAATATGTGGATATTTGCCAGGTTCCCATCTTAGATTCAAAAATAAAAAGGAATAATGCAAAAAACATTTGCGGATAAAGCTGTGTTTTCATACAGTTTGTTAAAAAGAACAAAATAGTTTCTTCTAGAGAAATTGGCACAGAATATCAATTAAAATGGAAGTTGTAGCCACATGAGAAGCTACTGTGGCTCTTTTTTCAATAAATAATTTGGTGCTTAAATAAATTGGTGCGCAGATAAAATGCTCTCATGAACCTTGTGTTTGCAAGTAATCAGCAGCAAATTCTTTATATTTGGAAAAGCATGTCAGACAGATCATTATTTTGATGACTATCTTTGACTCCAGCATTTGAGATGCTATGCGAAGATATTGGTCTGCTGATATTTACTTCACTGAGTGGTTTATTTAGTCACATAAGTCACATAAACTTTTAATACATTTTCTTACCGAATAAAATAATTATCCATAATTTACAAGTGAGCTTTTCATGGAGATTTAATTCACATATACTTGAGTGAATGTTATAGATCTTATTGTGAATAATTTATCCATGCATATATACATTTTTTTAAGAAGTTTTGACCTTGTAATGTTTAATCAAAAAGTCAAAACTAGTCCATAGTTGTATGATGTACAATGTATGCAGGAATTCTCCAATCATTTAGTCCTCTTAAACCTGCTGCTGCAAGCTTGTGTTCATCTGCCTATATTTTTTAATGGAACTCCCACATCTCAAAATCCAATCAACAAATGATGCATAGATTACATGACAATGATGTACTAAAAATAGAAATGTTTTTCCTTAGTGTTTTTCACATATAGACAACAACATTGTCAAAATTATCCCTGTTCACATGGAGCCTCAAAAATGACTAAAAACGCTGTATTATTTGAGCCTGGTCTCATAGGAAAACGTACCTGTAAGAATGTTTTCGCGCATTGCAAAATACGTACATATCACTGCAGTTTTAATATGAAATGTCCACTGAGTGGCGTTAAAAGCATGTTCTTTTTTTTCTTTTTTCTTTTTTGCTGGAACAGATAAATGTGAATATGGTACAATTTTACGACGTTGGTTTTTATACGAATCACCGCAGTTCTGATTTGGAATTTGTCCGGTGAGTGGCGCTAAAAGTGTAGTGCTCCATTATTTTTCAAAATAAAGTACCACCAACACTACACCTAAACCTACCCAATAGTGTTAACAAAAGCAAAAGCAGGTAGGTGTAAGAGTTGTAAACAAAGGAATAGAGGTAAGACTGTGATACATCTTGTTTGTTTGTGTGCAGATTATGTAGTAACATAGTCATGTCATCATTCATCTGTCAAGTCAAAGGACCAGCTCTGAGAGAGATCTGAAGATCCCCCAGCCAAGCACCCGCACTATTGTGGAAAAATTATTACAGTTAGACATTATATGGTGGGGCAAAGTCTACTGTATGAGGGCAAACTGTGGGGCTGGACAGGCTGGAGGAAAGGGCCTGGCCACTGTTGTGAGGCTGGACAGAGGTGCCTTTGTCTGGAAGCATCCGTTGCTTAGCAGGTGCTTTCAACTGCCCCAGGGGGCTCCTGTGTTCAGCCCGTCTGGTGGAGGCACGAAAGAAGGGTTAGGAAGTGGGTTAATGCAAGTCTCTTTCAGCTTCCAGACAGAGTGAGAAAAAGAGAGAAAGAGAACAGCAATCTGATTATACTGTGAAAATTGTTGGGGTTTTTTTCATTGTTATCTTTTTTTAAGTACACTAAAGTACCTGTAAATACTATACCTTACAACCTGAATATGGTAATCATCAGTGTTGGGGGAAACACATTACAAGTAACTTAAGTTACGTAATCTGATTACTTTTTCAAGTAAGTAGTAAAGTAACGCATTACTTTTTTAATTTACATCGAAATACAAAGTTGCTTTTTCAAATAAGTAATGCATGTTACTTTTTTCACGTTTATTGACTGTCAGCTCTCATGTTTGCCATTTTGAGAGAATGTGTGCGTTGTGTGCACTGTGTGAACATGACGGTTCTTGTAGTTCTAGACTAAATGTGAACATGCATTTACTCATCTCACTTGCATGAAAACATTCAGTATTCTTTAAAATGAATAAAAACAGTGAAATACAATCTCAGAATTTTACGTAAACCTGTAACAATTAACTATATTAAATTACACAAATATACTTTATGTATTTAATCTCACTTTACTGCTGACCTTCAATGATCCAATAATGTTTACAACTATACTAATAAGCAAAAATTACTTTAGATTAGATTTCGAAATAAGAGTCTTGAACTTTCTTCTCCTTTATCCTATTCTTCTTTAATCCAGAATGGCAGCACAGCTGTAATATTTGTTTGAGCTGCGCCCTCTACTGTACAGGCGTAAATACGCATTTCCTTCAGCCTGAGGCTTATTCATTTCACTTTTGGTGTGAAAGGGCTGAAAAACATTTGCCAAAAATAGAACTTTTTTGTTGTTATTAAAAAACAAACACGCAAACCCAGCCCAAGTGAGAAAAAGTCATGCAAAAGTAGTGTAACACATTACTTTTCATAAAAAGTAACGCAATTAGTTACTTTTTTTTTTAGGGAGTATCGCAATATTGTAATGCATTACTTTTTTTGAAGTAACTTTCCCCAACACTGGTAATCATTCAGTACCTTGATGTTACCATTTAAATCCACTGTTTCATGATACTACCAGAATAATGGAAAGAACAGACAACTCATTATGTTTTGGTAAAAATGGTAATCACCCTCTGTTTTTAAAGATTGATTTTTGCCGGTTTTTGCCTTTTATTATGATAGTATAGTAGAGCAGACAGGAAGTGAGGTGGGAGATGGTATCGGGAAAGGTCTGTAAGCCGGGACTCAAACTCGGGTCGCCCAAAGCGCAACAAAGCTATATGTCGGTGCTGCCCACGAGGCTATCGGCGCCAACATTTTACATTTACATTTACATTTATGCATTTGGCAGACGCTTTTATCCAAAGCGACTTACATTGCATTATACTATACATTTGTATCCGAGTATGTGTAATCCCTGGGATCGAACCCATGACCTTGGCATTGCTAGTGCCACGCTCTAACCACTGAGCTACAGGAAAGCTGCCAACATCTCCTTCTGCATTTAAAAAGCTTGTAACTTCAACATAAAGAAATTTAGAGAGAAAGAGATTTGCATTTTGACCCAACATGTTGTGATGGAAAGCAAGAAATGGATCTCAAAAGCAAGAGTACCGCGACCCACCACATTCTCAACAAGAAGCCAACACTTCACACACACCTGGCTGATCTGCATTCTTGGGTTACAGACCTCATAGTGTTCCCTTGAGGCATTTTTACTTTTCTTGTATTGCTTGGGTTGTGTGAGTATGTATAGGGTGCCATTTAAACATGACTCTATTGTTTTACACTTTATAATCGTTACTCCTTTGAGATCTACCCCAACATTTCTTGGTCTAATGTGTATATAAGCATCAGTTTGACATTAAACAATCTCATTAGCTTCAGGACTCTTGAATCAAAAGAACTTCAGTTGAGTAATTGTTACACAAGCATATTCCATACCACAATGACATGCAGTGGAGATATATTTCAGGCTGTGGTCACCGCTTAAATTTGGTTCCTGTTGCGGCATTCCTTTGAACGTCACTGTGGAAAAAGCTTACTCCATCATTACGGCTCAGAGCACAGAGGAATTCTCAACATTCAGAGCCCGAGTTTAATGTGGAAGTGTGGTGTGACATTGCAAAAATCTCTAATTCCTGGATGTTAAAAACCTCATCTATATCCTATGTTTTCCCACAGTTGTTCTGGAAATCTTGGTAGAGTCTTCAAGGCGTCATAACATGAGAAACCACATTCCTGAATCTACTGAAATGAACAAATTCAATTATACTATGAAAACGCTGTACATTTCAGAACTTCCTCTGCTGTCCAAAATTAGAATTTATTGAAACTAAGCTGCAAAAATATCATTCCAAACATCAACAACTTACATCTTGAAGAACATATTAACACATGACTGTCTACATTTATAAGCTAATAGCAACTGGGTGATTAGAAACCCATTCTGTCACAATAACCAGGAGTATGATTATTATTATTATTACACAGTGGAAAAAGTACCACTTTAAGAGCAAAATGCTGTTACGCTGGTCAAATGACAAATAAGAGTGTCCAAGATGATGAAAAGGAAAACTTTTTTTTTTTTTTTTTTTTTTTNTTTTTTTTAAATCTACTTTAAACTCCATGTGCCATATTATTTTAAATGTAATGTTTGTATGTTGGTTTCAAAAACCCTTTTCAAAAAAAGTTAAAAAATTCAAAGTTCATATATATCATGACTTATTCATTTGTGTACCATATGACATTTTTAAACATTAACTCACCTCGGCATGGCATACAATTTTAAAGTTATATGGTCAAATTATATGATATTTTAAGAAACTAACTGATCTTGACAAACAGTTATAAGGGTCTTCAGGGGTCCTGTTTTATGTTTTTTCCCCTGCATGTTTCTGAGGAGGTCGCATCACATAAGAGGTGTGTTCATTGTGTGTATGAATTGCTTTTTAATGTATTTATAAATAAATTAGTAGATCAGCACCTCTCGCTCTGCATACCATTCTGAAAGATCCCAACATTAAAAACTAACATCTGAATTTTTATTTTTACAAACATGCTGATGATTTTAGCCTGATTTTAAAGGGTTATTTCACCCAAAAATGAAAATTGTGTCATTAATTACTCACCCTCATGCTGTTCCACACTCATCTTCGGAACACAAATTAAGATATTTTTGATGAAATCCGATGGCTCAGTGAGGCCTCCATTGACAGCAAGATAATTAACACTTTCAAACGCCCAGAAAGATACTAAAGTTATATTTAAAACAGATCATGTGACTACAGTGGTTGATAAGAATTGTGTGCCAAAAAACAAAATAACTTTATTCAACAATGTCTAGTGATGGGCGATTTCAAAACACTGCTTCATGAAGCTTCGAAGCTTTACAAATCTTTTGTTTCGAATCGGTGGTTCGGAGCACCAAAGTCACGTGATTTCAGTAAACGAGGCTTCGTTACATCATAAGCGTTTTGAAACTTCAATAGTTCACGTGACTCTGGCACTTTGATACACGCTCCGAACCACCACAAAAGATTCGTAAAGCCTCAAAGCTTCATGAAGCAGTTTTATGAAATCGCCCATCATTACTAGATATTGTTGAATAAAATCGTTATTTTGTTTTTTTAATGCACAAAAAGTTTTCCCGTCGCTTCATAACATTTGAGGTTAAATCACTGTAGTCACATGAACTGTTTAAAATATAACTTTAGTACCTTTGGGCGTTTGAAAGTGTAAATTAACTTGCTTTCAATGCAGGCCTCACGAGCCATCGGATTTTATCAAAAATATCTTAATTTGTGTTCCGAAGATGAATGAAGGTCTTACGGGTGTGGAACGACATGAGGGTGAGTAATTAATGACAGAATTTTCATTTTTGGGTGAACTAACCCTTTAACAGTTTTTCTGGAGTATATCAGTGTAAATCGTTTTGTGCATCTGTCACAATGTAATTCAGACTTTGAGAAGAGATAGTCACGTCAACAAACACACAATCTGCGATTAAGCTGTTTCTTATTTTACATGTGAAGAGGGTGTTTAAATTAAAGTATTAAAGGCACAGAAGCAAAAAACAAAACTACAAAATCTATCATTATAAGTGGGCAGAATAAAAAAGAAAATTATATTAAACCTATTTTTTTATTATTCAACCTCATTTTACAAAGTATACACTAAAGGATTCTCAGTGGCTTTTTGGGGGGGAAAAATAATGAATGTTCAAACTTGGCAGCTTGTGTATTTTTAGCCCATCATATATCATGACATTTGTTGTATCAGGCATCAGGAAGCCAAAGTGTGACTCAAAGGATGTTTGTAAAAGTAAGGCCGATCGCAACCGGTGTTTGCTCAAGTGTGGTAATCCATAGCTCAGTTTGCTAAAAGTCAAAGTTCGTCTTTCTTATCATTGCCAGGACTTCAGCTCCTACAGCACATGAGAGACAG
>RJVU01059915.1:3937699-3955818 GCA_003731715.1 Anabarilius grahami
CTGGGTCTGGGTCTGGGTTCGAGTAGCTTTTTACTTTTAATCAGATTGGCCTAATGCCTACAGGTCGCCCACGCAGCTTGAGTAGAGGAGACAATTGATACATATGCTTGTCCCTTTCCCCCTCCTCCTCTCCGGAGTGTGACAACAAAGCGTCTTTGTAACCCCAAGGAAGAGACACAGTGAACCTTTATCTGTATGTCTAGTGCATCCAAAAAAAGAGAGAAAAACTTGCAAAAGCTTTGTTCATTAGCTTTCCTGTGAGGTCATACATATTACATGAGGTCTTGCTTCCTGTTGCACTGACCTGGGGATTTTAGGCCAGACGTTGGATGCTGTTTCTCGGCAATGGCCCATGTCTGACCAACTTTTGTTGTGACGTCCTGTGGCAACATCCAGTGCATTTAGTCTATCATACACATCTATTTCCCTTGAGACAGAAAGAGTTCAAGGACTAGTTCACTCGCAAAAGAAAATTCACTCTCACAGGTTTTAAACAACGTTCTTCTGTGGAACACAGAAGCAGACATTTTCAAGACTCTTTTTCATGCTCTTTCCATGCAAATACAATGAAAATTTGAAAAAGGATACAAAGGCAATTCAATGAAATAAAAGCTATGTGTGTGCCTTTTAAACTGTCCCTCACAAAAAAAATAGGTATACTTAAAGTTTATTTTATTAAATATACTTAAGTAAAGTTCAAGTATATTTTAAGTATACTTTATATAGTAAGTACACTAATATCAGTGTACTAGAAGTATACTTGTAAGTGTACTGTTTCAATACTACTTGGGACTAAATTGGCTCACATTTTACTATACACTCTAAAAAATGCTGGGTTAAAAACAACCCAAGTTGGGTTGAAAATGGACAAACCCAGCGATTGGGTTGTTTTAACCCAGCGGCTGGGTCAAATGTTTGCCCAACCTGCTGGGTAGTTTTATTTAACCCAAATATTGTTTAAAAATTACTGTATTTCTTGCTTAAAATGAACCCAAAATATGTTGGAAATTAACATTTTATTAATATGTTTAATAAACAAACATTTATTAATACTTTTTTTGAATAATATTTAAACAATAAACATTTATTAAATTGCTTATTAATAAATGCTCAACTTTTTGATTATTATTGTTGCCTCTAGTAATTATGAGTCTGATTTTTAATTTCCAACCTATTTTGGATTCATTTTAAGCCAGACATATAGTCATTTGTAAACAATTGTTGGGTTAAATAAAACTACCCAGCAGGTTGGGCAAACATTTAACCCAACTGCTGGGTCAAAACAACCCAATCGCTGGGTTTGTCCATTTTCAACCCAACTTGGGTTGTTTTTAACCCAGCATTTTTTAGAGTGTACTATACTACAAGTATACTACAACTATACTACAAGTGAACTTATAGGTAAACTGATTTTTTTAGTTTATGAAAGTACACTTTAAAGTATACTCTCAGTAAACTACTAGCTTAGTAGTTTTATACTGCAAGTATACTTGTAATTTTCTTTAGGTGAACATAACATCATACTTATAGCTTATTATTTTTATATTATTTTTTGCAAGTATATTACTATGTTCCTATTTAGGTAGGCCTATTAACTTTTTATACTTGAAATATACCTTTAACTGTACCTCTTTCCATTTTAAAAACATTTTATTCTAGCTTTACATGTGCATAAGCAATCATTGTTGCCAATTGCTTTCAGTAGCTAAAACTGGTCGCTAAATGTCGCTAGATTACGTCATACTATTATTATAAATATGGATCAGTGGGCGAATCAAGGAATCTAGATAAGGTTTGTCCAAGAAGTTGCAATATTTGTCGCTAGGCTTTTGAAAAAAAGTCTCAAAGGGGGCCGGGAAGTTGTTAAATCTAGCGACAAAATCGAGAAATTGGCAAGCTATGTTTCTATCGCTCGTTTCTACTTCTTCTTCACCTGTGTTTTGATCCGGAGATTCTGTACTATTTCAGAAGATGCATAATAGCGCCCCCCTACTGTATAGCAGTGAAAACATGGATAGCTGTGGGAATGGTGGGAAAGAGTGAAGTATATATTTGAAGTAAATTCCTATGTACACTACCAGTAGACTAGCCTGCACAAATATTTAGATACTCAGAATTAGGAACATATCTGTTTTCTTTATAAATCAATATGTTCAAACAATGTAAGCTTATAAGATTGTATGTAAAACTATGTGAAAAAAAGTTTTTAATAGGCTACTCAATCAAAAGAGTAAACACAACTACAAGCCAGGTATACTTAGAATACCTAATTATACTTTGAAGTATACTGTATCTCGATTAAATATTGAGTACAAACATAGGCCAAATAAACGTAGACTTTTATGTCAGTGTAAGTCAAGTATACTTTAGTGCAATTTTAAGTATATTTCTGAGAAGGACATAAAAAGTAGACTTTTTTTGTTTTAAGAAGTATACTAATAGCACACTTGAATAAAGTTATTATTGCGTTGCAAATTAGAGATCACTGAATTCAGAATGAATGAGAAGGTAAATGCAACAAGCACTCTAAAAAATGCTGGGTTAAAAAAACCCAAGCTGGGTAAAATATGGACAAACCCAGCATGTTGGGTTAAAAGGCACCTATTATGCCCTCTTTCACATGATGTAATATAAGTCTCTGGTCTGATCAAGTTTCAGCTTAAAATACCCCACAAATTTGCCCCTATTTGGGGGTGAGCAAAAACACGCCTTTTACTATATTACTATATTGCTGGCTAAAAAATAAATCCAAAATTGGTTGAAAAAAATGGCTGGGTGAAAACAACCCAATCCCTGGTTTTGTCCATATTTAACCCAGCAGTTTTTAGAGTGAGTAGCTGATTTTGTAAACAAGAACATACCATGTGTACAAAGTAAATTAGCAAGAGAAAGACTGAATTAATACAACAACAATTTAAATACTGTAATTACATTATGGTTAGAATCATGTTACATCTTATCTAGGAGCATAAGTGGGAAAAACATCCAAGCCTCACTTAAAGGAAAAACACATGCAACATAGTGACCATTTCATATCAAGGCAGCCAGTCAATGTTACAGCAGTAATTCTTGAACTCTTGCCTTAGAATGTCTCTTGCACCTAAAATAATTTTCCAGGGAGGCCTGAGCTCACAACCTCTTGCCCTGCTGCCTCATAAGTGCAGCAAGCTGACCGATTACATTAGCTTACATACACAAACCCGAAACTTCAGATCTCTATTCTACAGAGTGTCCAACTCAATTGTAATTGGTCAGCCCATTTTAGACCTGTTTTTCACATTACCTCTTGAATAATCTTTTAATTAAAGAAGGCTAGGAAAGGCTGGTCTTTTGTATTAGCTCTAGAGCTGTCTTCTTACTACAAAGTCTCTTGCATCACATGATCCTAAATTGCAGAATTACTGCCACACTTCCTTGAAGTGACTAAGAATATTGACATGAGGGAGGGCACTTCGCGAAAGGGGTTATGTTGCTCACTTTCATTTAGTCTCTTTCCACAGTGCCCTTCAAGGCCACTAAAAAAAGCCCTGAATGTGCAATGCTGTGGGTCCCCAGGACCAGGATTGAAAACCACTGGATTTGCACATTCTACAGCAGGGTTTCTTAACTCTGGCCCTTGAGATCCACTGCCCTGCAGAGTTCAACTCCAACCCTAATCAAATCAACCTGAACAAGCTAATCAAAGTCTTCAGGGTTACTATAAAGTTACAGGCAGTTGATTTTGTTTAGGGTTGGAGCTAAGAGGACCTCAAGAGCCAGAGTTGAGATACCCTGTTCAACAGAATCTCTCTCGCTCTCTCAAAAAAGCTTAGAATATGCTACAGAGTGTCTGCCTCTATTGAAGATGGACAGCCAGTGTTAGATCTGTCTTTTGCATTAGCAATTGAAATCTCTTCTTACTACAGTTTCATACAAACACATAACATCACCATTTCCCTGCTGTATATTGCCATACTGTATGAGTAAAATGCACTGATCAATTGTGCCAGTAGAGATGGCCTTTCTGGAAAAGATTGTAAAACACAGTGAGATCTTAAACCTTTGGTTTCTAAAACCGGGCTACTAAGTGCAACCTCAAATACAATCTTCAACCTCAAAAGAAAAGTAGCACAAATGCTACAGAATGTCTACCCTAATGGCCAGAACTAAATTCTTGAACTCGTCAATGTCTTTTGCAACCTAAAATTACATGCCAGGTGAAGCTCCATCTCACAATGCCCTGCAGTAAGTACTGCAAGCTGACCGATTGCACCACGTAAACACAAAAGGTCCAACCTCCAAGTCTCAATCAATTTAGCACATGCTGAAGAGAGTCTACTAGCTTAGTCTTTAATTCTAGAACCTCAAGTGAGGCTCAAACTCACATTCACATTTCCCTGCTGCATAACACCTTATAAGGTCCTTCCACAAACTGATTGTGCCACTCGTGCAGCAATCTTAAATCTTTATTACAAGACACTGTAAGGAAAAGCCAACTTAAAATGGTAGGTTTTAGAATGAGGCTACTTACACCAAAATTCTTGCTCGATGGAAGATTAGTACATGCTAGAGTGTACACCTGTTTTTTGCATAAGCTGCTGAGTTCTTCTTACCACAATGTCTCTTACATCCTAAAACCATTCTCCAGGTGGGGCTCCAACTCTGCTTTGCTCCACACTGCTTTTGCATGACTGATTAAACTACTGGAGACGACTTTATTGAGACTGACCATAAGAAAAACCAAAACCAAAAATCATACACAAGTCTCAACTTCAAAGAAAGATTAACACGCATGTTATATACTGACCACCTTGATTGAAAATGGCCATCTAATGTTACACCTTTTTTCTCATCAGCTCTTGAACTCTCTTCTAATTTAAGATTGAACACCATGAAAGGAGCCCTTGCATTTTTTTGTACTACAATGTCTCTTGCATCCTAAGATCATATTCCACTTGCGGCTCAAACTCACAACCTCAGCGTTGCCCTGCTCCTTAGCTTCTTTTAAGCACTGCGCACTGACAGTTTGCGCCACCAGAGCTGCTATCAACACCATAGGATAAAGATCGGTCTTAGGTGAGGCTCAAACTCAGAACCTCACAACCATATTATCATATATCCATATTAAATTTTTTTATGTGAATATTTTAAAACTATATAATAAAATATATGTAACAGAGGCAAGCTAGTAAGAGCTGTGCAGATAAACCTCACTCCCCTAGCGGCGCTAGAGAATCTTGCTCAGAGTGGGGGAAGCAGAACCAGAGGGGTTACATTGGTGTAGAAACCTGCGCAGGACGGATTTTTCAGTCCCGCGCCCACCCTCTCCCGTAGGATTCTGTCCCGCTCCCTCAAAAAAATTTGTTATATTGTCCCACTCCCTCCCGCAAAATCCTGCATAAAAAGTACATTATATAGATTTTTGTCTGTACATCCATGAAATATTAAGTTATGTGTCGCCACAACATCCCAGCATAAACGCTGATAAAATATTTGTTAATAAATCATCAACATTCACTATTAGTTTTAACCGAAAAGCAAGCTGCTGTGTGCACAGTTTGGTATGGCAGAATGTGCGCAAAGAGCGCTCCCTTTATAATCACTAAAAAGCTGACATCTCAGTTCATCGCAATCTCACAAAGCTCTGTTATAACACAATAAATAGCCTATATGAACAATGAATCTTTCATAATTGCACCTCGTGTGTTGTAATAATAGGATTCGTGAGCGTGCAAATTTCAGCACTGCATAAAAACTCCGGCGTTTTGAGTGGTGAGAGGATTCTAACATAAACACCTGATTGTGTTGCATCTCAGAAATCAACAGATATGTCTGTGATTGGCTACATTGCTCAACGCAAACACAAGTTATAAATAGAATCTCGCATATGCTTGCGACTGTAAATGTTTTTATTTTATATTAGTTGTTCTTGTTGCTTTTTTGCAATATATGAATACCAATTTATTAGTTTCTAGATATTTTATGTTTAGATGTCTATTTTGCGGGAGTCCCGCGAATCATTTGATTCTCCCGCAACCCGCACACGAGAAGTGTCTCACCGCCCGTGCCCATCAAATCTTGTCCTACGCCGCACTCTGTTGCGTTGGGTCCCGCGGATGGGGCAAGCAGAACCGGAGGGGTTACACTGGTGCCATGACCCATATGGGAGTTAGGTTTAGGGGCGTGAGTGTAACGGAGGGAAGTTAGTAAGAGCTGTGCGAGTAAACCTCACTCCCCTGGCCTCGAGAGCTGCCCTAGAGACTGCAGTCTTTAGCATCCTTGTTAGCGCTCCCGCATCCCATGCCAGAGACACTGGTTCGAATTCCAATCTGAGCGGGTCAAGTAGGACTGGTTACATTTGGTGCCGTGAACCGGATGGGAGGGAGTTTTAGGGGGGTGAGCATAACGGAGGCAATCTAGTAAAAGCTGTGTGAGAAAACCTCACTCCCCCGGCCTCAAGAGACGCACTAGCGACTGGAATTAGAGACTGCGGTCTTTAGCGTCCTTGTTAGCCTCCCATGCTGGCAACAGCAGTTCGAATCCTGCTCGGAACGGGGCAAGCAGAACTGGGGGGTTACATTGGTGCTGTGACCCGGATGGGAGTGAGGTTTAGGTGGGTGAGTGTAATGGAGGCAAGTTCGTAAAAGTTGTGCAAGTAAACCTCACTCCCCTGGCCTCGAGAGTTGCGCTAGAGACTACGGTCTTTGGCATCCTTGCTAGTGCGCCCGCATCCCATGCTGTAGACGTCGATTCGAAGCCCGCTCTGAGCGGGTCGAGTAGGACTGGTTACATTTGGTGCCGTGACCTGGATGGGAGTGAGGTTTAGGGGGGTGAGTGTAACTGAGGCAAGTTAGTAAGAGCTGTGCGAGTAAACCTCACTCCCCTGGCCTCGAGAGTTTCGCTAGAGACTACGGTCTTTGGCATCCTTGCTAGTGCGCCCCCGCCTCCCATGCCGGAGACACCGGTTTGAATCCCGCTCGGAGCGGGTCGAGTTGGACCGGTTACATATATAATACCATAATTCAGTACCTCACTCCTTCCTCAAGCAGGCACTACGATGTATGCAGTGTATGAGGTGAGGTTTCTGACCAATAAGAGCAATTTCATTTTAAAACAAAATTACCCAAATACCTGAAAAGAAAAGCACAGATCTTAAGGTCACTAATTCACCCCAGTTCACCCCGTCTATGAACTTCCTTTTCACTTATTGTGTTTTGGCTTTACCTCTGTGTTGCAAACCTTGTTTTGTTTTTGTTTGTTTTGTTTTTTCAGTGGCCCCAAAGAGTATTTGTACACTGAGATAAAAGCCACATTTGGATGACAAAAGATATCAAAATATCAGGCCATTTTGAAAGAAAGATACCACAAATACACTTTTAATGAAGCTTGTTAGGTTTGTGTTTTAGGAGTAGAAAACAAGATTTACTACACAAAAAGACAGGTTATGAAATGTTAGTGGAACATGTTCATAGTTAATGATGAACAACACCTGTGGTTACTCTGCCATGAAAGCCGTGTGAACTCTGACATCAGTTAACTAAAAGTTAGCGCAAAAATTAAAAGTATAAAAGTTATAAAGATATAAAGTTATCTGGTATATAATGTCTAGCAGCAATTGTTTGCCGATGCCAATTAATGCAAGTGTCCAAATACTTTTTGAGAGCACTGTATATTATCAATTGTATCTAACATTATTAACATTCATCATATGTAAAATAAGTTAAAAGATCTCTGACAATTTAACACAGATTTTTATTGATTTTTATTTTATTTTATTTTATTTTATTTTAAATATTTTTTAAAGTTGGCATGAAACGGAAGTTGTGATAGTCTTTTCATCCCTATTATAATGTATATCCAAGTGAAATGGCTTCTCGAACAAGAAAAAAAGTATCCCTTGCACAAGTACACGTCATCGGGTCGCTGGAAGAGGGAAGGGGAAATTATTTCGATTAAATCATTTATAATAAAAACTGCAATATTCCATAAAAAATAATAATTGTCCAATTTGATTTCATGGTGACTTTAACACTTTTTCTGCTTTAAAACACACCTTCTTTATAACTATAATGAAGTAAAAAAGCAATGGGTCGAGGACTTGTTGAGCGGGTTGCAGCTGTCTTCGGTCTGAACGCCATGCATGTATGAAATGTCTCTGCGGTCGTGTCGGTCTGTACACTAGAGGAAGTGTTTGGCTTTTGACAATGAGCTCCCTAGGAATGCACCACTGCCGAGGCCAAGTGGGCGTGTTGCACTTCTGATATCGAAAGCCAAGTTTGGTTGGCTCTGTCCCCTCCGGCGCCTGTGGGGGGGCTGCTGCACTCAGTGGAGGGGCTGTTTTTCACACAGCCCGCAGATAAGCAAGCACTGTGTGTGTGTGTGTGTGCACGTGTGTATGCTTGCAACAGTACTTGAAGCATGAAAATCTGCAAACTGTAAAACAAAGACTACACATAATGTTAACACATAATACAATGTTTCTACATTTATGTATTCTCATTTTGCTTGTTGCTTCCTGTTGTGCAGCAACAGAAGGCTTTGGTAGAAAAGGTATTTCATCATGAATGTTGACACGGAAGAATCTTTCCATTAGAACATGGCAAATTTATGGGAGAAATGTAAAGGAGTTTTTGTAAGACAACCCTGCTATGCATTTTACAACTCTCTGCATTTGGAGCACTGAAAATCCATTCGGGCTGGGTGTTAGCACAGACCAGGCCTCTGATACAGACCCGCAATAAATGGTGATAAGAAGTGCTTTCCGGAGCAGCGGTGGAGAGGGGAAATGATGCAAGACAGTAGCCCTTTGTTTTTAAAAGTTGCTCGCTTGGGTCTGTGCCATGGAGTTTGCAAAATTAGTGTGGCGAGCCGATTCGAGCTGAAAGATTGGGCCAATTCTGAGGGCCATCTCTGTGTCTGGCTTTCCTCACTTTTCCCCACCTCAGATGATTTTATTTGTTTCCAACATCACATTTACATTTATGCATTTAACAGATGTGTCTATCCATGCATGTCTATCTATCCATATTTTCTGCCAAAATTTAATTGGTATTACAATAAAATTCAGGTTGACGTTAGGCACTACTGTCATTAAAATGAGCAAATAATAAAAAAAATAAAAATATATAGACTTATTAAATTTGATAATTTTTGTTTATTCTACTTTATTTTATAGGCTGTTTTGATAATGTTGTAAATAGTTCACTATTTAATTACACCATTTAGTAACAAGACTAGCCTTTAGAGGAGATTTTCGGGATTTTTTTTTATGAGACTATGAGGCTGTTTAGTAGAGATTTTCTGACCAAACCTTAAAACTTGAATTAAGAAGCATAAACCACTACTTAAGCATTGAAGTATTTAAATTCCCCACATGGAGTATTTGTTTTTGGTTATATTAGCCTTAAAGAGCTTTTAATCATGATGACATTTTTATTTAACTTTTTTTTATTTCTTTTTAACATCTAATTACAGAAAGTTATTCACATAGAAAATACGGTATAACTCAGAAATACATATAATGCAGAAATATAATACATTTTTAGTGGATTTCAAGTATAATGCGTAGGAATGCCTAAAAGCATACTGTAGAGTGGCTAAAACCACTCAGAAAACATTAGCAAGAGCCCTGGCAACCCTAGAATGACTCTCATTTTCTTGGTCTAGAATAGTATAACCTTGTTTCAGTTAAAACACATCAGATGATTCAAGTTCAGTCAAAGACTCTTTTCAGGAATTCTTTGCTGTACATTAATCAGGTTGTTTCTATCTGTGCCAGTGTTAAGGTAACATTTTGAAATATCCTGCACTTGATGTTTCTATCAATTCCCAGCTTCAATTCCAGCAGATCTGCACACACACACATGGACCAGAGGAAGTTCCATGAACAGTGTCACCAAATCCCCCCCCCTGCCTTCCAAATCTCTGAGCTTCACTCTTGTTTGCCTCTCTGGTGCATTGCATTCATATCCGAGCCTAGCGAGGGAGGGGTGGGTGTGAGTGGGGGGTGGTTGACAGAGAATGAGAGTAAGAATGAGAGGGGAGGGCATGAGTACAGCACCAGATGTGCTCAGGAGTTTTGCAATATGTCATTCGCAAGAGGACGTTTTCTTGAACCAAGACACCATGGATGAGTTCACTTCGGAAATGCACATGCAAGCCAGGCTCTCGACGCAGACTGAATTGTACAAAATGACTGGCCATGTGACTTAGCGAGAGCAGATGCCAGATAGAGAAGCTAGGAGAAAGTTCAGGTGTCTGATGCATGCAGTGAGTTGGTCTAAACTTAGCCAATTATGTTAAAACATTTGTGTTCCCTGCTGAAAAATCCAGCAGAAACCAGCATGAATTCCATGTTGGTCCAGGCTGGTTTATGTTGGTTCGAGCTGGTATAGTGCTGGTCAAGCTGGTGGACCAACATAGTCATGCTGTTCTCAAGCAAAACTGAACACATTCAGATTATCTACCCAATCAGCGTGAGGAGGCCTGTATATAAATAGCCAACTTACCCCACAACAGTTTTGCAGCATTCCTCTTCCACCCCAACTCCTTACTCTCAACTGTTCCTATCCCAGCCAGGGGTGAGGTGGTGGTACTCTGGGTTTGGGCCACACTTGGAGCCCTTACCCCAGTCAGCATACCAAATAGACATTTGAGGGACCCAAGCCATATCTAGACACCAGAATGTCATACATTCATGCAATTAAATAATCCATTAGTAATCAGATTGATGGCTCAACTGGGCTAAACTAAACACCTCAATCAATCCCATTGAGCTCATCCTGAATTCAATTTTGATCGGATTGGAAAGGGTAGTGTAGTGATTTTTATGTCTCACAAACATTTATTTACGTCTTACGAACCGGACAGAGGAGGAGACTACATTTATTTACAAAATATTTGCTTTAAAATCTCTTCTGTCATATATGTCAGATTTCTTTTTAGACGTCATTGAGGCAAAAACAACATGCTGCAGTGAAGACAAATTATTTTTAGGCCAAAGTTCGCATCACTCTGGTTCCCTTGACAAAAACCCAAAAGGATTTTTTTTTCATTGGCGTTTGGATTATTGCAGAAAATAAGCTCTGTGACCAACAAAGGTTTTTGATTCTTGATAATCTTCACAAATGAACACAACTTATGAATTTTGAAGCCTAAATAGAAAGTAAAAATCTAAAAGTAGGCTGTAAATAAACTACACCATGGTTGCATGACTTCAACATCTTTAATTAAAAACCTTTTCCCTGAACGTTTGAGTTAGAATAGTTTGCGAGAACACAACGAGTAGATGAGTTTACCTGTTCGGCGTGATGACGTTTTATGTTCCCGACAACCTCTGTAGTCATATTTATCCACTTGTTAGTCACCAAAGTAAGCTTTTAAAAATCATATTATTACTGTATTATTGATATATTTTATGTTGTAGAATAAAACATGAAAATATCTTGAGCTTGTGTTCACCACAGATCTAATTTCAGGCCTTTGGCTTCAGGACGATGGAATCAGAAGTACTAAAATGCTGTTTCTGTTTCAGGGTTTTGGCCTACAAAATGACGTCATCCCTGCAGCACTCTATTTTACTCAAGGTAGCTCTGGTGACATTATTGCGGTGAGCTTTTCTTGTTCTGAATGCAGCAAGGTTACATATGTAATCAAAGTCCCTTTAGACAAGTCATTTCACTCGGCGGCCATCTTTGAAACGCCTCTCGGGCATCCTGGGCATCATGCAATCTCTTTGAATGGGGAAACATCAAGTTCTCCAAAACTGTTCACCAACCTTACGATTAAATTTCATATTTGAAATCACCAGTGAAATCTAACAACAACCGGCTCATAAATTTAGTTTCTAAACGCTCGAATCATGACAAAAAACTGTATTTTTCAGGCTGGATCAAGCTAATGCGCATGCGCAGACCTAAATGCGCGTCTCTTCGGAGGCGCGCGTCTGACTGTTTCTATAGAAACCGGTGATTCTAACGGCTGCTGAAGTGACGCGATGACTTCACTAGTCGGCGATTGGCTCTTATTTAGAAGGCGGGACTTATTCCGCCATTTTGCGCGTTACACTTTCTCCCATTCAAAACAATACGAGTGACGCATCTTGTGTTATTCTATAGTCTTTGATGTAATGCATATGTAAACGAATATGTGAATTGTAAGAGCCATAATTTGAATAATTAAAATGTAACACTAAAAGCAAAATTGTTTGAGTAGATATTTCAATTTGCTTAGGTTTATGTTATTGTCGTTATACCTGTGGTGGGGATTCTGCTATTCTTTATTATTGAGAAATATATATTTATTGTTATCTTTATAGTTATCGTCCTCGGTGTGAACGGGCCCTTAGATTGCCGTGTTCCTTTAAGAATGAAAAAAGGGAGCAACACAGTTTTGACCATTTCTTTAGACTGTGCAAGAACTTCAGTAAACAATTGAAACCTGAATGAAGACCTGATTCAATTCTTTGCCAGAAAAAAAAAGGGATTATCACCACTACATGAATCGAATTGAAGTTTAGGGTTCATATAAACTGGACTTTCATAATCTGAAATTGGACTGGATTCATTCAGAATGACAAGTTCTAGTGCATGTAAACATACCTATAGAGACTTGGAGGTGGGCTCTGTTGACCTGGGCCAATATTATACCACCTAGTAACCACCCAGAATAACCTAGAACACCCTAGTTATTACCCCTAGCAACTGCATAGCAACCCATTTAAGTAACAGTATCTCCCTATATCCAGGGGCCTGTCCAGTGTTGTGCCGAATTTCAACCCCCTGTCTAATTATTACCCCCCTTGTTGAAGTCGCTACCTGATTGCCTAATCTTAACCCCACCCCTAATCCTAAACCTTTCCCCACACCTAATCCTAAACCTACCAATACTAGGGGGTAATAATCTGGCAGGGGGTTGAAATTCGGCACAACACCAGGAAACCAGAATTAGAGAAAGGTGAGGTAACTCTTGCCTGTAACTCTTGTCACTCTGTCTGGATTTATATTGCATTTGCAATAATAACTGTTTAATTGTATTTCTTTGACTGAAAAGTATTTTTTTACCATTTGAATTTGACCCACTTAACGAATTAATGTGAAAATTAAACGTTCATGTTTTTCAATAGCATGTTCTGTATGAATGCAAGGACACTGAAGACACAACACAAAGAGTTTTATATTTAACAATATATATTTTCCGATTTCAATGTACATTCCGTTTTGACATAAGCTTTTATTCACAAACAAAAGTAGGCATCTAAATAAATACTATATAAAATAGAACTTCAAAATAAATATATCTATAAAGGGACATTTTCATATGTGTGAGATTTTTTTTTTCCTTTTTGCTTTTTTAAACAAAACAAAAGCACATTGCTCTTTTCTTTAATCCTCAACATTAACAATGAAGCCAAAAAAAAAAAAAAAAAAAACAANAAAAAAAAAAAATGCAGAGAGTACAAGCCCAGTTTGGAAGGCAGCTTAAAGTGGGTTAAAAAGCACAGGTTTCTAGTGGCCAAGAAACTGTACCACAAATAGACATAGCGTCCTGACGAAAATATCACAGCAATGGGTTGATAGGCCAGATTATTATGCGAACAACCATAAAGTTTGTATTTTACAGCTGTATCTTTCTCTGTAGTCGAGATGAAAAATAAGGTGGGGCGAAAAAGCAACACCGAATTGGATGGAATGGAATGTTACTTGAGAGGGATCCCCGTTCTTCCCAGACAAGTTCACGCACAGCAGCTGTATATGTCAATCAAGCACTGAAGATGTTGCACCATTTTAGGAGGAAGGAGGAAAAACAAAATGCTTGGCCACATTCGGTTAAAAAAAAACAACAACAAAAAAAAAAACGTTACTTTGAGCGTGATGAAATGCCGTTCCTTCGGCGAATTCAATTAAATCTACAGTTTCAGGGGCACTGAGGAACCGGGAATTAGCCTTGCCTCTCTCGTGCTAATGAGGCATGGCTAGCATTAACAGAGGTATTTTTATTGCCTGGCACACTTTTCTAAATCAAGTGCTTGTAATTGAAATACCTAAACACCCTACCTTCTATGCCACAACCACATAATCTTAACCCCCCCCCCCCCCCACCCCCCCCAAAAATATAATAATTCATTTATATACTTTTGTACTGAATTGTAATTAAATTGTACCATGCAATTTTCAGGACATTTGAAACATATTTTAAGATAGCTAGTTTCTTGAGACTATTTACAAGAATGTGTAACCTGCATAGGTCAAAATCTAAGATATCTATGGTACATTTGCAACTCTTCCCTATGCAGCTATGCAAGCTTCTCCATTCAGAACTACTCTGGCACTTATCCACGGGTTAGATTGCAAACTTAAACTTAAACCCTAGCCTTATACATTCAAGACTAAGAACAGTAGTGTATTTCTGCTTTTCTGATTTGTGCAACAAGTACAAAGGTTGGAGTTTGTGGGACTAAATGAGCGAGGTCTTACGTTCGGTTTAAATGCGTGAACCGTGGGTTTGTGTTGAGCTGGCAGAAAACATTCCCTCGTGCTCCAAGACTCTAGGAATCCTGGGAAGTGGAGCAGCGTACCTTTAAGAGCTTCCTGTCGCACTAATTGGCTAAAGTACAACAATGCATGCCCAACAAACAATTACAATTAAAAATAGTCAACGCAAACTCCATGGTGCACTCCTTTGGCAAAATCTCTATACTCTACATATAACAAAAATATATGTTGAGAAAGCAGTTTGATACTAGGGCACATTGATAGAGCGTTGTGTTTGGTGGTGGTATGGTGCGTAGTAAACTAGAGGAACTTTTCCAACTACAGTGAAACACTTTGTACATGCTACTGTACATAATACTGTGCTTTTGCCTCATTATAATGGTGATACAATTGGCATGTTTAGTTTATTAGCGGCAGAGCAGTATAAGCTAACTTTATAGCTTCTCCTTTTCCCATAACTACTGGCCCAATTCTTCTCATAGCTTATGAATGCTTGGTGTCTGAATTGCTGTGTTTCCCCCCCAAACAATTCCACTGCCTGTTTCCTTATCTTTAGTCACCAAACTAGTTCCAAGCTGAATTCACATGCTGTACGTAATTCAGATGAACTGATGATCCCTGAGGTCATTGTCTACAACAAATTGAACCGCTAACATTTGGAAGAATCATTATGGAAGTTCATGTATGCTATGGCATGTCATCAAAGGGACTACTTATGAAAGCTATTTGCCGTCGAAAACAAACAATCTGTCCCCACAGAAGATAGAAACATCCTGCCACGCTGTTATGGGTGGTCACCAATGTCTTTCGCAATAGTACACATTGCATTTAAGGGAACTTAGAATCCTTCAATGAAACGAAATTACCTCCTATGTTTGCATTTCAAACAACAGAAGAAATAAAGCTCTATAACAAGCTTGTAAATGTACTGTGCAGAGATGAAGTCTGGTTATTTTGATTGTGACGTGTTATCAGCTTGGAATTCGCTGCAACCTTTCCGCGGTGCCAAGATCCGGAGAGGGATTGCCAAAGTATAGAGTGTTCTTGAATGGGTGATATTTACTTTGACTTTTCAAAGCCACCCAAAGAGAAAATAAACATCAGAGGAGAGATTGGAATCTTTCAAAAAAGACATTTTGCTCAAATGCAGCATTCTGTGTTAGCAAGTTCTTTTACTAGGGGCTGAAATGGCAAATACTTTGATCCCACGGCCATCATGAGAACCCCAGGAGAAGAAAATGCAGGCCTCGTCCTCTCTGTAGTACTTTATAAACAAGTCAAATAATGATTTGTGCCCGTTGGTCAGTCAAACACTGCTACTGATTTACGCCAGAATACCTTGAGCGTGAGGATAATGCGTGAACCTTAAGTACCATGATTTTGGGAAGTACACCACCACTGGAGAGGGTCCTGCAAACTTTGCTCACGAGTCTCTCCATTTCTGGCACGCCATCATGAGGCCTGTTTTTCCAGCTGACAGGCCTTGACCTCTGCCACCTTGCAGGTCTGGGTGCTTTTGCAGCGGCAGCCCGGGCGGCTGACGCCATCGTAGCACTTCTGCGAAAGCTTGGCGCAACCAGTGGCAGGCAAATAGCACATCAGGCAGGGCAGCACCAATGAAACGGCCGCCATGAAGGACCAGCGTGCGCAACAGTTCGAGTGCGAGCAGGAGCACGGCTTGTCAGCACAGGAGCCTTCCTCGTCCTCATCAGTGCAGTGGTAGAAGACGCCCTTGACTAGACACATGCAAGTGAGAGAGTCCACTAGGTTCTGTGCTGAGCACAGGCACTCTTGGTTGCAAACCCAACAAGAGGGCAGGGCCCGAGGCAACGTGCACTCCGTGCATCGGCATTTGCCGCACTTCTCGCACAATGGCACGTGCTTCTTCTCCACCGGCAAGGCCGCCACTGCCTTCATGTTCTGAGTCTTGGAGCTCAGCACCTTGGGTTGCTCTGCACCTAGGGTCCTGCCATGGCCATTGCCAGTAGTGTATGGATCCACAACAGGAGGGGGAGCTGCATGGTCCAGCAGCCGTTGGTCGGAGGAGGTGCTGCTGCTGCTGCTGATGGAGCTGGGCCGACCACTGAATGAAATCCAAGGATGTGTGGTGGCATCTGGGACCTCGCAGCGGGACAGATGTGGATGGTGTGGGGCTCCCAGCAGGACTTCCTGCCCCCTCGTGCTTGCCTTGTGGCTTGGCGGCTGTTGTGAGATCACAGCAGGGGTGTCGATGTAGTCATTCTCCAAATGTAAAGATTTCATTTGGTCAATGGGGTAGATAGTTAATGGGTGTTGAAGCCGTCCGTAGGGAACGCGGCTGTCCAGCAAAGGCTGAACCATGATGGAGGAGGAGACTCCAGGAATGTGGTGAGGAACCCTTGACTCCATCTGTAGGTTATGTTCCTCATATACCAGAGATCAGCATTTAGCACTCCTGCAAAGATAACAGCACAACTTAGTACTGAAAACCACCCTCATGGGATTCTAAACACACTTTTTTTTTCTCTTGCCAATAACAAAGATTGGTTTGTGCAAATTGGAGCTTGAAAATGACATTGGGTTAATTGTAATTCGTTATTAGAAGTAAAAAAAAAAAGAGAACGTGTTTAAACCTTCAACAATCAGATTTATTAGTATTAGTTGAAGTACAAGCCCGCACTAGTGTTCTGAAGGGAGGAGCTTATTCAGAATAAAACATACACAAGTTAAGTAAACCATAGTTAAGATTTACAGCTTTTCTAAAACGATTAAGTTACAAGTTGGTGAAATCAAACCGGGATTAATTATGATTAATTTGACGTTATTACTCAAGAGTCTAAGGGTAGAAATCCTCTCTTCAACGCAGCTGCACGTTTGAAACAGTTAATCCAGTGAAATAATAAAACATCACACAGGCTTTTTGTCTCTATGTGTTTGCTACAGAGCGCTGAATAAAACGGTGTGTGATGTAACAAAATCAACCTGTTGCAGGATTTTTGCCTGAGCTATCTGATATATTGAAGTGGCACAGACTGGTTTCGTTGCGAACTAAGGGCTTCTCTTATAAGCAAGCTAGCAGCCTCTAAAGTACTGTCGTCTATTAAAACGACAATTTACATGCTGGCGTGCCTCAGTTACAGTTTCATACAAAGCAATCTACATTCAAACGGCTTTTTTCAGATTTACTAGAGTCGAAAAACGTCTGTCTCTGACTAGTCTCCGTTTCACTGTTTTACGCATTAAAACAAGGTATTAAGGTGATATAACGAATGCGCGAGCTGCAGTGAAGCGTCACGAGATGATATTCGACAGAACGCGAACAAACGCTCTGCTGCAAATGGCACAGAATCGTGATACGCAACACGAAATACTGGGTTTTCTCCGGTCATATGAAACGACGTGTACGGTTAACCTAGAATTCTCACCTTGCTCTACGCGTACATTTCATTCTTAAATCGCCCAAGACCCTGTCTTGGTTACTGTCCGTAGTTAAATATTTACACAAGGCACATACACCTACAATGCGTTGCTAAAGAACGGCTGTATCGGCGCTTTGTGATAAACCAGCAGCAAAACGACTCGATTCGAAACGAGAATATGTAACTCCATGTTATAGCGTTGTCTTTGACATTTGTAATATAGCTGTATTATAATATTATATTACGAAAA